>JAJTUV010001117.1:600000-900000 GCA_021653895.1 Mastomys natalensis
AAAAAGTCTGCAAATCACCAGTAAGACTAATACTCAAAGAACTAGCTTTTTTACATACGGACACACTGGGTCCACATTGCTATAGCACACACACCTTTGATAATGGTCACCATCACCACTCCATTTCGAGGCAAAAAGTTACCGCAGGTAGATTTAGATATAACTAGCTAAGGGATCAATTTTAGACATAATTAGCTACAGGGCTCAACCCATTGGTTTTCCATTCTTACCCAAGCATATCTGTACATTCACATACTAAAGGAGGACATTGGGCATTAACCTGATCTAGGTAGACATTTTACATTTTCCATTCCTCTTTTCTCTCTGCAAACATTTATGTGATGAATGTAGCAAATAGGCATATTACAGTCAGCTTTGCTATAATACTTGTTTTGACAAACAGACTTTTTCAGCATGATTGATGCATTAGGGACTATGCTGAGCATATGTGGAATTGGCATTTATTTATGTGCAATTCTCTCCTAGAATCTCTAGGTGAATTACACTAAACAAAACAAAACACATCAGAGAAACTGAATATGTAGGAGCACAGAAACACACAGCTCCCGATCTTAGGACATAATGTTCCACACGTGATCACACCAGTGGCCCTTCAGTTTCTGCCTGCTCTCAGGTGGCCTTCCTTTCATTTCACAGTCATGTGGGGGCCTTCTTGCACACTTTTCTTTTTGTTTAGCCCTCTGTTTGTTTTGTACTTTCCCTCACTGTTGCTGACTGTTTTCTCTTCTTGGTTTTAGCATTAAGCATTTTCTTACATGTAGAGTGTGAGCGTCAGTGGGAATATTTGTGCTTGCAAGAGAAATAAGTACACCTCAGGTTCTTTCCAAAGTAAAGAACCACCTTATTAGAGTTTTGATACATTCATCTCTTTAACGAAACCAAAGCTAGGCTACCATTTAATGACATCCCTACCGCATGCACAGCATGGCCAATGACATTTGCGAATGCTATGGATGTCGAGTCTATCCTTTCTCTGTGTTTGGGATTCTGCCAAGTGCTGTTGAATTCTTGGGAATGCCTATGCTACATGACAGCAGAACAGTGTGTGGAGAGGTACTAGCAGTATATTGGTTTTTTTGTTTTAAAGATTATTTTAGAGAGATTTTAAATTCAAAGCAAACACTGAAGGACAGATATTTCTCATATCTCCCCCCTAACACCACAAGAATACATCCTTAAATATTAAATGATTCAAGTCATTTCACATTGGCTTGTAATTGGGCTAAAAAATATAATCAGCTCTTGTTGCCTGAAATTCTTACAGCTTATGTGAAGTTCATGGAACATTATAATCTAGACAATAAAGATCATGTCTAAAAGAAGTCTATGAACTAAAACTTAGTTTCCTTCTCTTTTTGTCTGGAAAGAAATTCTGCTTATATCAATTTATGCATTACTGTTTTCACCAGAGACCCTATTTGTCATATACATTTGATTGTTGATATTAACAAATGGTATATTTCTACATCTTCTCATTGAAATGTCTTTGTAGATGAAGAAAGCAATAGAAAAATTTTCTGGGTCATCTGGTTTTATCCGAGCTTTTTGACTTACTTATCCAAATGCTACCTAATCTCCCCCAATGAAAAACAGTGAATTGCAGATATCACCCAATATACGGCCAAAGCAGTCCTCTTTGTATTTCTGTGGCCCCAACTCAAACATGCTAAGAAAAAGTCACATGACATTTTCTAAATTTTAGCATTTTCTCAGGAAAGCTTTGAAGTATGGGAAGGAAGAGATCTAATGTAGTTTAGTGACCGAGAATATCTGGTGATGATCTTTTTAGGTAGGAAAAACCATTGCCACTTACCCACTGAATGATAAAGATTCTGCAATCCAATGGATCTTCATTTTCATTTTTATTAACTAAAAACTACCATACTAAGTGGGGAGAGACATTGGGCCTCTTCATTAGGAAGTGGGATAGGAAAGAGAATGCAGCCCATGACTGGCAATAATGCTTTGAATGTGTGCCCTGGTATAAAACCCAATCTGTGACCGAGACTCCAATGTCCAAAACATATATGTTGGATTTAACAGTAAGTGAAACTTTGGGAATTGCTCTTGTTTTGTTCCCTCTCCTCCCCCACCCCCCCAGCACACTTATCTCTAAAACGTGTTATGGACTAATTATCTCAGGAGGCAACACCTTTACCCTTCCATCTCTGAGATTTGGAGATGCTGAGCCATCCCCAGGGCTCTGCCAGGAGCTACTTTTTCTTATATAGGCAACTCCAGCTTCTTACTTAGAAACTTCAGTAAAATGATACCTGTTTCGCCTGTTGTGATTTAAAGACCATTTGTTACCAAGAGTTTTGAAGAGACGACTTCCCTCAGCATCAGCAGAGAGCAGAGCTCCCGGTCAGCCACGTGCCAGCCCGCCTCTGAATCTTACTTGTTCTCGTTGCTTGCATCATAAGCGAGGCATCGGGTCCAAGTCATTCCCATTCACATCGCAACTCGCCAGGCGTCCTGCGACCGTGAGAAGGAGGAAACAGACTGTAGTTAGAGACGCCTCACAAGCTCCGCATTCTTTCAATGCACTCCAGTCTGGCAAGGACATGTAGTGCTAGGGTTATAATGAATATACTCATGGTTCACTAACGTCAGACACCTTAGGAAGAGACTACTGCTTCAATATAATCATTGCTGTATTATCCCTTTAAGGTGATATAGTCTGTATAGACCAAATGATTTTTCCCTTCTTACCCAGAGTGACTCAGTTTATGAGATACTTATCTTGCAGAGATGCCCTGAATTTCACATTTTCTAAGCACTTTCCTAATATCTAGAAGCAGTGATACACACACACACACACACACAACACACACACACACACACACAATATATATATATATATATATATATATCTCCTGAGCTTGCAGTAATCTTTATCATATTTTAGTGATTTTTTTTAGAAGAAAACCCAATTATTCTCGCATAAGTGACAAGCCACCTAAGACATTAGATGTTTATTCTATCAGCTTTCCTGGGATCTGTATTACACAACATTAGTCTTGTCTCAGGCATAATTTCTATTCCATAAAAGCCTTCAAGTCAGACTCCTACTATTATCCTACAGCTCCGAGAACAGCCCAAATGATGAGCAAAGCTGTCCTATGCTAAGGTTTAAAATGAGAAAACAGAACCTCTGAAGCCAGAGTTGGATTTATTTGTTTGCTTTCAAAACTGATTAGGAAAAAAGCTCCAGAATACTCCAGAGAACTCACAGGGCCACTTCTACAGTTTAATTTTTTATTCCTGCACTTTGCCCATTCCAGAATATTGTTAATTCCCCTATGCTTCATGATTGCTTCTATGCTCGATGTTAATAAAGGCCAATATTATCTTTGCTTCCAGTCTTTACTGAATTCTTGTGTTTCTGAAAATACAGTTTAGTCTGCAGAGTTTGAAATGTTTTGTAGAATTAAGCACCATACATGATACATATAACGGTGTTAGATTTGTCTTTCTGCACACAGGCGACCCTGCTTCCTCTTACTGGCTGTTAGAGCTAGAAGTACTTGGAATGAGTAACTCAAATGCATCTTCACAGTTTTACTCACAGGAAACAGAAGTGTCAAATAGACTACTCTGTAGTCTATCTGGACATGAAACAAATCAAACAGAAGTTCAAGTCTTTGGTCTGAATAATAGTGAATGCTTTTCCTGGCAACCAAGTAAGAACTGGGATAGCAGCTTCATTGATAACTGAACAGGTAATCTTACAGAATGTTCCTTCAGAATGAAAACACAACAGAGGCAAAAATTGCCATCATAATTAGGTAGACATGAATTTCACTTTCTGAAGCCCAGTCTGCAGCAAGTAGAAGCATACACAGAGAGCCCTCCTGGCATGTGACAAGACAGATGTCCTTTCTACAACTAGAGTTCTGATCTCATATCTCACCCCGACTTCAATCTCCAGACTTTAGTTACTTCACCTATATCTGAAGGAAGTGAAGCTTTAAGTTCTATGCTGCAAAGAGGCCTAATTCATCTGAATGTGCTCGGCCACAGGGTGAGGTTAACCACTGACTCCCATTCAAAACAGAGCTAAAGGAATCTTCAGCTTTGTCTCAAGGAAGGAAGGGGTGGATGGATATATAGTACCAGGAGGCAAACAAGAAGTGGGCCTCTTTGCAATGGATAGAGACCATTACAGAAAACCACAACCAATCAAAATGCAGAAATGTGGAACCTGGTCTCAGTGAGTACATCTATACTTTGGGCTCAGGAAACATTCAGGCAACACTGGGGCAGAGGAGGAAGAAATATTGTAAGAACCAGAGGATCAGGGAGTTGATCAGGATTACTGTGAGACTGTCTTCTAGTAATGTGGGAAGCTACTCGTATAAACTCTCATTAACATAGCTGCATAAGCAGGAGCTGAACAAGGACAACAATAGATACACCAAGTAGACTGGGTAAGTCCACAGGCCTTCACCCTACACAAAGAACTATAGGTCTAAGGAATGCCACCAGCTACAGAAATGGTCTTCCTTAAGGAAGAACACACCAATTACTTATCTAATACTAAGTCCTCAGAACTGTAAGCATACATATGAATAACATTATACAGACTGAGCAAGTTGTATTTGTAATTTTAGAGATGTATGTATATACATATACATGCATGTATGTAACAATGATCAGTGAAAAAAGAGGACATGATTTTGAAAGAGAGCAGGGAGAGTTACATGGGAAGTTTGCAGAAGGAAAGAGAAAGGGTAAGTAATGTAATTATATTATAATCTCAAATCTTTTTTAAAAATTGTTGTTTTTTTTAAAGACACAGGGAAGAAAAAAATGGAAGAATAACAGGAGAAAAGTTTTCAGTCTGAACTTTTCTACAAAAGACTGTATGCTGCCTGGCAGAATTATTGAGAAGAGTGGAAGTGGTTGATAACAGATGGTGTTGGTGGAAGGGTTTCTAATATCTAATGGCTCTCCTTTTGAAGGCCATCCCATCAAAGGCATGGAGAATCAGAGAGAGAAGTGTTATATCATGATCCTTGTGCTGTAAGAACTCACCTTTCACAAGGAAGAAACAACACACAGAGCCTGTCATACCTCCCACCACATTTGCCAGCAGCTCTCCCACTCCTTGATCATTCCAACAGGAGTTCCCTGCTTCCAAGGAGGGAGGACTGGGGACCACAGCAAACACTCACATAGTTTTGCATCAGATCAGGGTGGGTTCTCTCGATGCCATCATCCAGGATAGTCACCACGATGTTCTTCCCGTGTAGCCTCTCTTCCAGGCTCCTTCGATATTCATATCTGACTGGCAAGGATGCGTGTTGTCACTGCAGTGCTGAAGAACGAGAGGGCCATTGGAGATTACTGAATAGTGAGCAGATAGGATAATTACCCACATATGAGGACAGTATTGAAGAAAGAACAATTTTGTCCGCTGCCTGCTAGAAGGGAAACACTCATCCCCAGAGCAGTAACCAAGGGGGTACAAAAAAGAGGTATATAGGGATGGAGGATACTGAGCACCAGTATAAATACCATAGATAGGTTTTAAAAATCCAGCATGTAACAGAATAAGGGGTAGTTTATTGTCACCATACACTAATGGACTATAAATAACCACTGCTGAATTTCATTATCTACTTTAAGAGGGTAACTGAAAAGTATATACTCTCTCGTGCCTTGGTCAGGCACCTAGAGCCAATCCAGCTACAACTGGGCCTGACTCAAGCTCCACGATACAGCTAGCTGGAGGTATGTTCCTGTGAGAAATGCACAACAGGTGCTCTAAACGCTTTTCACTAATTTAACAAGGGTAGACAGATCCATTCAGGGCTGCTTTGAGAAGGGGAATCAAGCCAAGACATGCACTCTACCTGGTAAACTGTATACAGAATCTTCAAGGGGCAGCAGAAAACATAACATCCTGGCTCATTGTGTGCAGAAATTTTGTTCTGCAAGAGCTACAGTGTCCAAACACACTGGAAACGGAATGGAGCCAGCAGCTTTTTCTGATATAATTTACTAACGTTGGTTCAACCCACATAATTGTTCCTTTCAAGTCTATCTCTTTGAAATACTCTGGAGGGTTGCTATTTCCCAGGTTCTTACGACTCAGAAGAAGCACAAGGGAAGGATCATGGGACTCTATAATGTCATAGCAACACCAGCTCCTGCTCACCATTCACCACTCACTAAATTCCTCCTGCCTCTCAGCAAATAGCTCCACGCATAGAAAATGGAAATGAATGCCAAAATTTCTCTGTCCCAAACATAACAGAGACCCTGCTGGCACTGATGAATTTAACACACATTGTATTGGGACACGCACTCATGGTTGCAGAGAAAATGCCTTAGGTATTCAGCCCAGAGGAGGGCCACAGAAAACAGAAAAATGAACAAACAAGACATCTGAGAGTGTTCACTACATTTTAAAGGGATGGAGAGAAGGATGGAGGGTGGAGGGGAAGAAGGGAGGAGGAAGGGAGAGAGAGAGAGAGAGAGAGAGAGAGAGAGAGAGAGAGAGAGAAGAGAGAGAGAGAATCTGTCTTTTGGTGGTGAATGTTGAGGGACCTAAGTGTACTGCTTTAGGGACACAGTCAGAAGGAGACTTCAGTCCCTGAGAAAGTAAAAGGTGTGTGGTGGTTATGTGACTGTTGGGATTTAATGTAAGTAAGAGCACAGAGACTAGCATCCTGTTCAGTCCCGCAAATGCTAGGACTGTGATGAGGGGAAGGATATGGAGAGAAAAGGTGGAGACTACTGGACAGAATGATACAGGGGATAGCAAGCCAAAAAAGAAGAAAAGGCCACTCAGGGCTCTGGACATACAGTGTTTACCCTGCTCTACTGACCTAAGTACCAGTATCTTTCCTCCCTCCAGTTTCCTGAGCACATTTCTGGACTCACACAGCTTCCTTCCCAGGACCTTAGAGACGCAGCCATGCAGATGCACATATATACTTGTTCTGTCTGCTCCATCTCATGCTCACCGGCTTCTGTTGGGTTGTACTCCTCACAGCTGAGTCTTGTACATTTGTCTCCCTGACTGACCGATGAACTGAAGTCTAAACTAAGATGTCATAAACACTGCTTAATCAAAAGACTCATAATCAAAGAGTATCCTCAACTTTATTTCCAGTTAAAATTAGAATTATGCATCCTGCTTTGACTTTTTCAGCCATGTCTGGCCAGTTACTAATTTTGCTAAAAGAAATGACAGTGAAAAGAAGTGTTGCAGACTGACAAATACCCATCTTTCCAATTGTCCCCTTCTGGCCAAGCATGTGAGCCTCTCACCAACAAATATCCAACTTAACACAAAGCACAACAAATATTCCAACTTCACACAAAGCAATGTTAACAAGTTTTCATTTTATTTTTTTCCCAAACCTGCTGTGAGCACCTGTAGTATGCACTGTGACTGGGAATAATGTTAATGTGGCCGAGAGGTGGGCTGAAGGAAGGAAACGCACAGGATACGGGCAAGCCACAAATGGAATAAGCATCGTGGAGCGGATGGACACAGCCTGAAGTTGTAATTAGGAAAACTGAAGAACATCAGCCGTCAATGGAAAACATGTGTGGTGGAGTGAGCAAGGGGCTGAAACGTTCCAACCTCTCTGCTTCTGCCAAATCTGACTTGGACCATTTAAAAAAAAAATCTGGTACTACATTTTGTGTCCGTTATATCCACCACCGCAGGATCACTGATGGTAGTCGGGAGCTGTGCGACTGATAGATCCATTTGATAATCTTGACATGGCCTATAGCCCAAATACCAAAGACGAAATGATATTAATAATAAAAAATCTGATGAAGATGACTGAGTTAACAGAAGCCTACACTGTTTCACTGTCTTTGGCAGACAAGTAATAAGTCAGAGGCCACTTGCAGAGTCTACTGTGAACGAGATACAGAAGCCTGAGACCTCAAAAGAACCGTTAACTTTTAATATATTTAAGTGTTCTAGGTTTCCAGATGTTACTGACATAATTGTCTCATATACCTGAGATATTCAGAGCAAGGTGGATAGAAATTAATGATGTTACCAGCAATGAAATGAGAATAACCCATCAATTCCTAAGATCCTGATGAAAGTGGTCTTTATACTGGCCTTGCTAAAAATCCATGTTAAAGTAGCATTCATGGATGAAATCACACATACTGGTCATAGTTCACTATTTGTAGTCAATCCCATTGAGATCTCTGTTATGGTAAAAGCCTTGTATATAGAATGGTGTCAAGTACATGTGCCCACAGGGTAGAGCTCACCAAGGACCAATGGAAACTTGGGCATATTAGAACTGGAGAATTCAATGTGTGCACAGCTTAAATATTTACAGTTACTTCTGTATTTTCACTGTGAATAATGCTATTCCATTGGTATCCATGCACGTTGACTAAGTTCCTAGAAACAACAATGAGCATATGAAATGGAAATACACAACAGATGCATGGGTTACTCTAGATAACCATACCACTTTCTTACCCAAACAAGCTCTTGTGTCCTCAAAAATATATTGCAGGGTGTGCACAATGGACAAACAGTTTATATCCCTATAAGTTACCCAAATATACATTTGTTATTCCTTCATCATCATTTATTCAGGAAAATGGGAGGGGAAACAAATTCATTTTAAATTTCTCTAAATTGTGAGAGTTTCTGTGATGGTTTGAATAAGAACGGCCCTATAGGCTCATATATGTGAATGCTTTGACATCAGGTAATGAATGGCACTATTTGAGGAGGATTAGGAGGTGTGGCTTTGTTGAAGGAGATTTGTAATTGGGGGTTCTCTCTCCTCTCTCCTCTCTCTTCTCTCTCTCTCTCTCTCTCTCTCTGTCATTATAGCTGTAGCTCTCAGCTACTGCTCCAGAACCTGTCTGCATGTTGGAGTGCTCCCTGCAATGATGATAATGAACTAAATCTCTGAAACTATAAGCAAGTCCCTAATTAAATGTGTTGCCTTATAATAGGTGCCTTGATCTTAGTGTCTATTCATAGCACTAGAACAATGACTAATGAACTTACTTTGTGAATTACCTTTGGTTTTATTTTGCTCTTCTAAGAGTAGAATCTAGGGCCTGTATATGCTAGGCAAATGCCTACTAATGAGCTGCATCCTCAGCTTTTGAACTTATTTATTACAAGTTTGCTCACATGGAAAATAACCATTGTTCAAAATAAATATTGATGCAGTCATTTTTCAGTATTGACAGTAGCACATAATCCTGCAATTCTGACTATATGGTCATAAGAAAAGAGAATTAAATCCATAAAAATCTGTACTGGAGAGACATCAATAGATTTTCCTTCTTGGTTTTCCTAATGCTGAGACAAACACTGTGACCAAAAGCCACTTGGGGAGAAAAGGTTTGTCTGTCATACACATTACTAAGGGAAGTCAGGACAATAACTGACAACGGGAACCTGGAGGCATAAACTGAAGCAGAGACCACTTCTTGCTGGCTTGTTCCCCATGGTTTGCTCAGTTTGATTTTTTTATATAATCCTTAGACCACCTACTAAGAAATGATTCCTCCCAAAATGAACAGGACCTCTTACATCAATTATTGATCAAGAAAAAGTTTCCACATTCCTCTCTACAGGCCAATCTATTGAAGGCAGTTTCTTAGTTGAGTTTCCTTCTTCCTAGATAATCTTAGCTTGTGTCAAGTTGACAAAAATTAACCAGCATAGAATTTATAATTTAAGAGTTGTAATACATCAAATAGAAATAGAATGATATTCCTATTAAGTGAAAAATGTAGACTACTAGGTCTTTTCCCTAGCCAACTATTATACTAAGTTCTTCATGTGAATAGCAATATGAAATCATCCAAGGAAGCCCATTGTTTTTCAATACCATAGAACTCAGCAACAGTAGATAAGAACATTTATTGGAGGGGAATGTGAGATCTAGCTGCTTCTCTCTGGCTGAATGATGTGTCAAGTTGCTTAAATTATTAAAACTATGTTTGCTGTTTGAACATAAACACTAGCCATTGATATTAGAGAAGATAAAAACACCACAGTGCAGCTATAATGATCCTGTTACTGTTGACAATAGCACATCCATAGAAGTCCTCAGTGTGAACAATTGTTAAAGAGAAGAAAAACTTAGTTTAAAAAATGAAAAGGACAGGTAGGTTATTGGAACCCAATGAGGGGATTTTCTTCTCTTTCTGGGAAGTCAGGATAAACAACCCTGACAGATAAGGATAGCTGAAAGATCTGAATTACTATTTTACATTTGCAGTTTTAGTGATGGGTGGGTATTGGAGACGGACATATGAGGTTAAAGATAATGAGGGTTCATGTGCTTCCTCAGTTATATGGCTTAGTATATGTTTTGTAACTGCTTCATTGTCTGAGACATAGACTAAACCTCAAGGATTTAACTGTAGAATCAAACCTAAGCCATCGTAGTGACGCATATGTAGTTACTGAGAAGGAGAAATGCCAATAGAAGATGAAGCCATGGGTTAAGATCCAGATTTCTAAAGCCTGCCTTGTTTGGTTTTAGACCAATGGTATTTGAGAATGCTTTGAACTGGCAAGTGCAGATATCTCTCTGTGTGTAAATGTTTAGTGTTTCCCTGT
Organism: Mastomys natalensis; assembly: GCA_021653895.1. NCBI lineage: Eukaryota > Metazoa > Chordata > Mammalia > Rodentia > Muridae > Mastomys > Mastomys natalensis. Next base: position 610,610 of record JAJTUV010001117.1, read on the forward strand.
GCCACAGCAATGTGCCCTGTCTTAGGAGTGTTGGTTACTCTTTGGTATCAAAGCCAGGTTACATAGCTGAAAGCAATTCTCCCAAACACCACTGTTGAGACAGAAAGATCCTCAAAGGACTCAGATATGGCTGTTAGTGCACGGTGTTGGTTTAGTGGTTTTCTTAAGTACTTTTATGATCTCCCTAGTTGTGGGAGAGTGTGGGAAGGGTGAGAGCACTCATAATGAAATGACATTGAAAGAGCTTGTATACCAGCTGACCCACCAAAGAGCAGATGGAGGCTGGGGAAGATCTCTAGAGCTTTGTAAAGTCATGAAATAATCAGAGAGACACTGAGTGTTTCTGATCTAAAAATAACCCAGACTTTTGAAGGACGAAGGTTAAAAAGAAAAAAGATGGGAAATAAGAAAAGCAGAAAGATGTGAGATTGAAGAGGTGTTCAGAGAACAGAGGTGTTCAGAAAATATTCATTACATAAAATATGAACCCACGCATGGCGTGGTCAATCTGAAGGAAGGAAGCCAGTCCAGAAAGGGGAAAACTCACATACTAGGTTGATGAAGATCACTAGAAGATCTCTTCTGATGGTCTTAAAAGTGTGGAGGATGGACCATGGATGGACATGTGTCAAATATGGTAATTCTAAAAAGAACTCAAAGATTATTGTATACTCTGCAGTACATTCTCTTCATAAAGTGCTTGTGGTTTCCTGCTCAGAATCCAACATTCAAGTCAGTAATTTCTGGTAACACATATGTTTTATCTTCCAAGTGCTTTATAAGTCAATTATAATCAATGCTGTTTAATACCTTTATAATCTCTTGGATTCACTGTAAAAATTTTCAATAAGCCACAGGTTGACATTATTTACAGGATACGATGATTAACTGGTATTTTGTTGTTGTTGTTGTTGCTTCAGTTTGAAAGATGCATAGAAAGCTAGTAACTATTGCTGACTGATGTGTATGTGAGGATGATCCCAGAGAAGATTAGCATTTGATTAGATACACTGCATTTGAGAACACAGTCCTCACCTATAGAGTGGGCATCATCCAACACACTGAGGGTTCTAATAGAACAAAAGTCATAGGGAAGTCATTATTTTCTGATTAAACTGGAACTTCCATCTTTCCCCAGCTTTGGACATTAGCGTTTGGCTCTTGGGCCATCAGACATAGACCGAGAGTCCTAACCTCAGAATTTGTGGTTCTCAGGCCTTCAGATTGAGTGAAATGACATCACAGGCCTTTTTAGCCTTCCAGTCTATGGACAGTGGTCATAAACCTTTAAGGCTCTTCGACCATATGAGCCAACCTCTCATAATAACTTCTTCTAACTCTTCTCTTACATATTCTATTTTTATTGTTTTTATTTTTTGAGAAGATTGATTCATGTAAAAAGGCTATTATGATAGATGGTAGAAATCAATTATAAAATACAGAAAGAGAAAGGTGTAGTAGCCCTTACTTGTCATTTCAGCACACAGAGGACAAAGGCAGGATGATCATGAATTAAAAGCCAACATACTGAACTTGAAAGCAGCTTTGGTTACATGAAAACTGGCCTCAAAAAAAAATAAATAAGGAGAGCATAAGGAGAAGATAAATGACAATAGTAAAGACAGATGATACAGGTAATCAATCGAAGACACAGAAACATCTCTAGAATTCATCTTCTGCACACTGGCTCATAAAAGGCCCTGCTTACTCAACTTTGCAGTGAAGACTCACAGGGACTTGGGGGAATATATGAGGATTAAAGCTTTCATAGAAAGCATAAAAAAGGCTGTTGATTATTCTACGGTGTTCCTACCAATGTTCAACATTCCCATTAAAAGCTATGACACAGTAGCGGGTAGGCCATTGTCCCCCTCCAGGCCTGTCAAGAAGCTCTTTCTGCCAGGAAGACAGCTCAGAAATGCAGAATTCTGGTTTCTTTGGAACAACACATTGCATGAAGGGACCAGATATTCTTCGATTCTGCACTGGCTTTTGGTAAGCAGTTCAATCTGAATACTCTCTTCCCTTATAGGTCATGTATCAAATTCTGAGTTGAAGAGAAACAGTATTACCACATGACTTTTTTTCCTGGGACGATTTTATTCCACTCTCTCCCCAAATAGAACAATTAGTAAATTAGAAATTTGCTTATTTAGGGATGATATCAATTAAAATGTTTGCCTTAGGAGCTTATAAGACAAGAAACAAATCCCACACTGGTATTTATAAACATGCTTCTCTGAAGCAGTGAGATTGCATTATTTAATAATAATGGGAACATTAGCATAAAGTAACCATTGTTCCTCTCTAAAATGTAATTTCTTCATTTATATTGTTTACAAAATTATGCTTAGATACTGTATTCTTTCTGTACCTTTTATGCCTGACCCTATGGAGAGACTCCTGTTTTCCCTCTTATTCATCGGGGTTTCAGAAGTATTGTTAACAGACCTGGAGCACAATTCTCCCTTCTCTAAAGTGAGTTGAAAACAGTCTGACTTCAAGAAGAATGGCCAACTAGCTTCAGAACTCAGCTGTTTTGCTACCATTATCATTTCAGGGTCACAAAAAAGTTTCGAAGAAAAAATATGCAAATTTGTCCTCAAATTCAGAGACACTTTTGAGACTGAAGAAAAAAAATGTGACTCTCATTTGCAAATATCTAAATATACTTTTTATTGACATAGCTTCTTTACATTAGCTCATGAATCAATATTTTTATGGAACATATAGGCAAACATAGCAATTTAAATGAGAATACAATCATTTTCAACTGATGAAATACACTTATATGCCATGCTCCCACCCTTTGGCCACTCAGGTTTTGACAACATGGGTGTTATTTCTTGTGTGTACATATGTGGGTAGGTAGGTATGTATGTGAATAGATAAGTAGAGAGACAAACAGAAAAATACATGATGGTTTACAGTTTATTTTTTCTCAAATTCTTACTGAAGATTTCACATCCTTCCAACATCCTGTGAAACCATTACACATACAAGGCCACTCTGCTAATTTAACTCATTGGGCTAAAGGCATTTAGTAGATAAGATGCTTTAACAGACATGTTAGGAAAACCAAGTCACAAAGGTAGTACATACGAGGAAAGAAGAAAGAGGACAGGCAAGGAAGAGAGGATAAAATCACCAAGCAATAAAGTTGTATATACTTAGTGATGCTCAGGTGATAGTTTGAGAGCTTCCCCTCCCCCTCACACACATCCAACTCTTTTTAGAGAATAAGCATCACTTCATCTATCCTAACAGAACACAAACAGCCAGATTAAACTCAATATGCAAAGTATCGAAATTTTGATACAAAACACTAATAGTCTTTCTGATCGTTTTTGTCTCATAAACATGGTATTCAAGGCCCAGGGTTGACAGGTCAGCTGGTATTTGCAGTGCAAACATGAACCTCAGCCTAATCCTCAGAATTCATGTAAACAGATCAGGCACGGTGGTACATTATTCTACCACCAGGGAGTCAGAAACAGGTGTAGTCCTTGGGCTTGCTGGCTAGCTAAATTAGCCTAGTTGAAAATGAATCCAGAGGTTGTTCTCTGCTCTCTCTCTCTCTCTCTCTCTCTCTCTCTCTCTCTCTCTCTCTCTCTCTCTCTCTCCTTCTCTCTTTCCTCTTTCCTCTTTCCCTCCCTTTTCCTGCCTTTGGATGAGGAAATAAAGCTCTCAGCTACTGCTCCAGCACCATGCCTGTCTGCTTCCTTCCATGATGATCATTGACGAACCCTCTAAAGAAGTAAACCTTCATTAACGGCTTTCGTTTCTAAGAGTTGTCTTGGGCATGGTGTCTCTTCACATCAATAGAATAGTAACTAAGATGAGGCATTTCCAGGCTTTTTAGAAATTTTCCATTCTCTAGATATATGGAATTATAGACTCAATTTTCTGAGTATTCTGAAGGTCTGAGGATCCCATGACCTCAAATATGCTATTACCTCATATATATTCATATCTGCAGGCAATCTGCAAAAAATATCATTATTCAGAAGCTCTGGAAATAGGATAATATAGTCAATGTCAATATTACTATTTAAAAATATTTACGTATTTAAAAAATATGTGTAAATATATGTGCCTATGTGAATTTATCTACAGCACATGTATGCAAGTATCCATGAAGGCCAGAAGGCATTAGATCCCTTGTAGATCCCTGGGGTACAGATATTTATAAACTACCTGATGTGGTACTGGAAACTAAATCCAGGTCCTGTGCTAGAGCGGTAAGTGCTCTTAACTGCAGAGCCATCTCTCCAACCCCAGTGTTCCTATGATTTTTTTTTAACTCAAGTAATTAGACTAGGAAGGGTCATCAATAAAAACCTTTATGAGCCTAACTCTATGCTGACAAATCATGAATTCAACTTTGTTATCTACCAATACACTTGACCAGTTGACTTCCCCAATTCTTTTGGTTTTAATTCTCGTAAAATGAATTCAGGTTTAACTCGTTAGTCCTCTAGTTTTCATGGGATGAAAGACTAGGTCTAGCACATATAATGGTCTTTATGGTGCTGTTTACTAACGGGGGAATTGTTAGGGCCAACGGTCAACGTTCACCATGCCAACTGTTTCTCTTATACTGTTAGTGACTCCAAAACCCAGATCTGCAAACACAACTTCACTGTTTCCATTTCCATTGGCTTGGCTTGAGTATGCTCAGTTGTGTGACTCTCATTTAAAACTACCCATGCAGTTACAGATAGTGTCTGCTGGGGTGACAGATCTCTGACGGCCTGAGGGACATTTAAACTAGTAGTTTTTAAGTCCTACAAACTCTTGTAGAATTCCCTATGTGATGTATACAGCTCTTTTATTAACATATGATTATTACAACTGGGTTACCTGCAGGTTCTTCTAAAGGACATACAGATTCTCTTCGATTTATATAAGGATTTCATCTCAATTACCCTGGTAAACTGCAAATTATCAGTCACTAAAAATGCTCTGTTATATCAGACCTATCAAATATCACAGTTTAGCAAAGCATACAAATTTAGTTGCTGGCCGTAGAGACCACATGGTTGCCGTAGTTCAATGTATTTTATAGAAAGCAAACTATTGAACAGCAGTCTACGAGTGGAGTCACGTGAGAAGAAGTTTCAGTGCTTGTGAGAACATTCCAAGGAAACAAGTCAAGTGTCTTGTACCTCAGTTTCTTCAAAACCAAGGGATTGTTCTTGGAATCAAGTGTGTTCTTGCTCCTCCTAAGTATAGGCAATAGGTGTGAGTTTACCTCAGAGTACTCATTATTGCTTGCTTTTCTTCAGTTAAATGTTTAATGTTTAAATTATCCTTTATATGCTCCTATGGAAAAACATGTTTTTGTCCCATGCAGCTTGTCCTTGTGATTGTACAAAGCTTGACCTTATGAGAGTTTTATTCATGTGATCTTCCTAACCCTCAGAGTATAAACTGGGGCTCTGAATAAAGTTGGCTAGTGCATGAGATTTCAGCCCACTGAATTTACTGCTCCATTCTCTTCTAGAGCCGGAGCAATGACTGGGTCAGGAAAACACAGATTTCCAAATTAGAGGTGTGGCTTCTACTAACTCCATACTGCCTTTGCACTGTTATGACGTCAATGAATGTAGAGTTGGAAATCATCAGTTTACTTAGCAAATAATTCTTTTATCCCACAAGCACGAGGGAAATGGAAGCTGCATGGAAGTCTATATCTTTTAACTACCAAATGTTTTTTGCTCATGTATTGCGGGTTTATGTTTGATTTTCTAGCCAAGTTTGAACGAGGAGTTTATAAGAGGGATGAAAGCATACAAGATCTAGCCTTTACAATTTTAAGTTCAAAGTAGAGTATATTAATAATAAATAAGCAGATAAATGAAACATATATAATTAGAGATTGTAGTAATACTTATAAATGGAAAGGCTGTCTTGAAAAACATTAAGAGAATGTCATTAAATTTATTGAGTTTTTTACAATTTTGTGTTTTACTGTGTTCACCTGTATTCAATGATCACAGCCACTCCAATTTGAATTGTGGCTTTTATAGACTTCAGGCAATAACTCTAGACTGGAGTGGGCAGTTGAAGCAAAACTGAGGTTCCAGACCTCTTTCTATTTAAGATAACACAGAAACATTTTCACCTAATAAGTAAAATTTAAAATTGAAATTTTCTCTAGACATAAAGCTCTGAAAAATAAAGAGGGTACTAGATGCTGTCATTACTGAGACAGAGCCACCCCAAACCAATCTACTTATGGGCAAAGTGAGATCAGCTCAGCCCGACAGAAAGCAAAATCGATTCAGACAGACTCTAAAAGGCCACTCCAATATTACTCCTTAAGACTGAGACGAAATAATTGCTTGAATCTCCCTGACATCTTTGCTTTCACTGTTCACCTGCAGATGTAAGCTGCAAAAAATCTACAAAGACCAATGCATGGAAAAATGAAAATTTTGCTTAGAGAGATGGATAATGTGTCAGGACGCTGTCTGTCATGGCATGGAGCAAGGGCTTCAGAAAAGATTAGATTTCATAATACGTCTGCTTATCTATACTCAATAAAGGACTCTACAGGAAAGATGGCCTCTCTCGCCTGATGAAATAGTCTATAGACCCTGTTGAATAATGAACAAGAAAACACATCATTTACCCCACACCATGAAACATAATTGTAAATGATTTTCTTATTAATAAAAAAAAATTGAATCCTTCCAAGAATAAAACCAAGTACCGTGTTTTAATAACTACTGGCAGAATGGCTTCTGGTACAGAAAAGTATTCCAGTAAAGGAGCTTTCTGACTGTAGTGCTGCATCTTCCTCTGTAGGGCAAGGGCACTTAGCTCTCTCTGCAGGAACCCTTTTATAGGAGCAAACTCAGGGTAAAATGAAGTGCTGCACCTGTAACTGGAGCCATAGTCTGTCCCCATTACTAATGAGAAGGATAGTGTTCACAGGATTCCATTCAACAAGAGGGTAGCAGCTTCTGCAATTGTACTTTCCTACATGCACACATACTGTAGGGGTGGGTATCCAAGCATCTGTTATCGTTTGTACCTACCCAGTTAGCAAACTCTTAATGGTAACTACCCTACATACTGCACAGAAAACCATGGCTGGAATCATCCTGATGTCTTCTGACAGCTGCATGTTCACATCTGCCTTGGCAGAGAGCTTTCCCAAGAGCAACAACTGGCAATGATACATTGAAGTTAGCGGGGTTTCAGGCATCCAATGGCTGCTCATTTGATTAGAAAAAATGTGCCCCCTTTTCATTTGATTCTGCTGAACCTAGTTTTCCAGAGAAGGAAGAAGGTAGAGTAAACATAACACATGATTGTACCCAAAGATTGTTAGGAGAAAACAACAAACAAAAAAACCTCCCTTGAAAGGGGTGGGTTTAACTGGTAATTTCTTGAAACTAGAAAAGGATTTGTATTAATTTCAGGTGGTTCAGCCTGCAAGGAAAAGAAAAAAGCCAGAAACACTATTTAACCATTACTCAGCAAGTCTGGCAGATTTCAGCTGATTGATAACATTAAGAGACGTTCTTCAGCCACCATTCTTAGCTATTGGCCTTTTATTTTATGAACATGTCTTCTGGTTTCAAGATAATTGCCATAGCTTCTCATACTATTTTCCTCATAAAGGGAAAGGAGGCAGAAAAAAGTTTTCTCTCAACAAAGGGGGAAAAAAAGCCCCACCAACAGATATTGCTTGGCCTAACTGGCCACTCTTTTGCTGGTGATAGGCATGAATCTCCTGACTAGCTTAGTCCAGTCCATTCAGTTTATTCCAAGGGTTGAGGAAAGGTTTGCTTGCTTTTTTTTTTTTTTTTTTAATCTTAGCAAGGGACAATGGAGTATGGTTCCCAGGTACAGGACAGAATGCCCCACAGCTGATAGGGTTATGTATTAGCTCATATTAAATCATCCCATGTACCATCTGAGCAGTGCCAGTCACATTTGTTAGGTAGCAATAATGATGATTTAAGTGAACTTGAAACTAACTTTTTGTTAGTTTATTCTCATGTGCCATAAGGAAACAATACACAGAATGATCATCCAGTTTGTTGCTAAATTTGCATTTCTACTCCAACAAATATTTTGCCTCTACTTGTCCTGGGTATTGTAGTAGGACCAGGCAGAGTGAAGAATAGAATTTTAACCCATTTTGCATTACTACGATAAAATATCTAAGGATGCCTATTTTAAAATAACCTTTTATAAAATAAATAAAAAAGAAGAAAAAAATAAAAAACCTTTTATTAGAAATTAAGATATGATTATTTCATTTCCTCATTCCTTTTTCCTCTCTCCACACCCCCATCCCCATGCATGTCCTTCCTGTTCTTCAAACTCATGGTCATTTTTCCTTTAACTGTTGTTAAACATACACACCCCTACCTCTTGAATTTATTTTTTTTATTATATGTGTGTCGCTGTTTTGCCTGCAGATGTCTGTGCACTACATGCATGCAGTGCCCTTAGAGGTCAGAAGAGAACACTGGATCCTGGGAACTCGAGTGATGGAGAGCTGTGAGCCACCACAGAGGTTCTAGGAACCAAATCCAGTCTTCTGAAAAGATCAGCCTGAGCCATCTCTCCAGTTGACCTCACTTTATTTGGTAAAAAGAGATTAGCTTAATTTCACAGGCTGAAAGTTTAGCACACATAGAGATGCTGGTGAGGACCCACTTTTAAACAGCAGGAATACACATGGAGAGAACAGAACAACAGAAATTCAGTGATCCTACAATCCCTGTAGGAAACCTGTCCCCAGAGACCTACAGATTTCCCAATAGGGCTACTAACAGCCTAAGAAAAATAAAAGCACACACACACACACACACACACACACACACACACACACACACAAAATTCCTGAATGAGAAATATAAAAATCAAACTATATCTGGTAAGAATTCTACTGGGAAATACAAAATTAAACAAAAATATAACACTGTATTTGAACCCCAGTGCAATGCATGGAAATAAAATCTGCAGATATAGCACTTCAGCTCAATTAAAACATTTAATTACATATATATAGAGAGAGGCTGGCAAAACAAAGAAACAAAACACACATACACAAACCAAACAACCAAACAAAATAAACTAGGAAGACATGAAACTTGGAGTGAACTAAACACTGGTAATAACCTGAAGGCTAGATTATGTTTTGAATAAACACTAAATTACAAACTGTCCAGGAGAGGATAGACTCAACTAAAAGGCTAATCAGAAGCAGCAAGTAATGGTCTGAACACAACAGCATTCAAACACTGTAACAGGGCATCCAAAGGAAGTGAGTGAGAAAAGGCATTGGACTTCACACATACTGATTGATAACTGTGCCGAATTTTATATAATGTGCTGGAAGAAAATGCTTTCTGGGTCTTCACACAAAGAAGACCAAACAAACCAACAAATTAAAAGAACATTTAGCAATGCAGCCAAGTTTGTCTGAGAGTCCCCAGCCTGACCCTCATAGAATCCCAGAGTGCGTTGGCACTCGGCAGCTTGCACTAGGTCATCAAGGTGTAAATGGACTTCAATCATTGAAGAGAGGTGAAAGACACCATGCCACCCAAGGACAACAAGAAGAAAGATGCCAGAAAGTCAGCCAAAAGAGTCAAAGACCTAGTAAATAAATCTGGTGGCAAGGCCAAAAGAAGCAGTGGTCCAAAGGCAAAGTTCGGGACAAGCTGAACAATCTCATCCCGTCTGATAAAGCTACATACAATGAACTCTGTAAGGAAGTACCAACTAAAAGCTTATTACTCCAGCTGTGGTCTCTGAGGGACTGAAGATTCGAGGTTCCTTGGCCAGGGCAGCCCTTCAGGAGCTACTTAGTAAAGGACTTATCAAGCTGGTTTCAAAGCACAGAGTCCAAGTAACTTACACCAGAAACACAAAGGGTGGAGGTGCCCCAGCTGATGGTGAAGATGCCTGAACAGGTTCAATCAGCTGTACATTTGGGAAAATAAAACTTTATTGAATCAAAAAAAATGAGGTAAAAAGATTATTTCTGGATATTGTGTATTCTTCACAGTTAAAGCATAGTAAATTCAAGTCAGAAGCAGGGTGGAAGTGGAGTAGGTATGCATTTTATGTACTGACAAAGTAGGAACAGTGCATTTCAAAGAAAAGAAAGAACTGAAAACAGATCATCTCTACCACAGGTAGGAGTCAGAGGACATTTATTTAAAGATGAGAAGGAAAACAGAGATGTCTAAATGAAGAAAGAACTCTGCGTATGTGAAATACTTTGTAATAATCGCCAGGATATACAAAGCTTCCTGAAAGCTAAATAAATGGTCTTAAAAGAGCAAGGAAAGCACTATTCAGTAAAACACAGCAAATGCAACAGAAATATGGACGATGTTTCTCAAGCCTCTAGAAGCAGAGTTTAGGACAGCGTCCAGCTCCAGCTGCCCAATCTAGGGCTCACATGCCAAGTACACAGAAAAGGAAAGGGAAAGAGTGGATGTGATGTACATAGATAAAGGAGCCAATTGATTTCAAGTTCTATGTGGCAGAGACCTGAGCTTTACATCTGTTGTGGATAGCCCCAGCCTTGTATTTTGATCCTAGTTCCACCCTTCTGGGAGGGGCTGCAGAGGATGATTGAATTTGTACACAGGTGACGTCTTGTAAACCTTCTGTCCAATTAAAACCTGTAAAATAAAGGCTAGAGCCAGAGATTGGGCAGTAGAAGGGGAGGCGGAGAAAAAGGCTTAGTTAATTAATAATAGATAGATAGGTAGGTAGGTAGATAGATAGACAGACCAACTGACAGACAGATAGAGCTTTGTAATAGTGACGACTGCTTGAGGAGACAAGCTGGACCTCATTCTCGAGGGTGCCTCAAGGATGCTCTGATATTCCTGAAACTGAACCTAAGGTGACTGCAGGGTGAGGATAATTGGAGACCTTCAGGTGTCTTTTGGGTGTCTGAAACAAGAAAGTGTGGAAAACTGACAGTAAGATGCCTCAGTTACTTATCTTTGTGTCTTCAGTACCAAGGGGAAATGAAATGAATTAAGTGTTACAATCTCTATCCACTCTCTGAGCAACTGCTGTGCCTATAAGACGACCTCAACAGGTGAGCCAAAGCAGAAGCAGATGAAAAATGATGTCAGAGATGTGAAGCTTCCAGCCCACATTTAGTTTTCTTGTGGGTCAAAGTGAGAGTCAAAACAGTTCCTAAATACAGGTTTGTGAGGTTATTTTCCAGTCAGTCCATCATATGTTCCAAATATCACAACTCAAATGCATTGAATACACTGAGCCGACTGAACACTCTGGCTTAGCAATACCACAGTGTACAGTATCAGTCTTTCTCCTGTGACTGTACATCTGCTCAGGAGCTGTGATTCACTTTCCTAGAAGACTTGAGAGATCCTCACAAGTAAAAGACCATTTCTACTGCACAGAAACTTGCACCACTGTAAAACTAGAATATTGTTTGTTTCCAGCACCCAATCAGGAACTGTGAGTCAGGCATTATAAGTCAGGCACTGTCTACTTCTGTCACAGAACAATGTGGCAGAAATTAGATTAAATTTATTGGTCATATGTACATATATTTCAACTCCTCTCCTTATTAAGTATTATTCTGAATGTATGAGCCTTTTCAAACCATTAAGATATCAGGGATATTACTTTTTTATTTTTCTTAAGGTTCCTATATTGTCCAAGGTTTAACATGACCTATACTCCCAGCTACTCAAGAGGATGAGCCAAAAAATTATAATTCAAAGTCTACCAACTATAGAACAAATTCAAATTGAAGGGTTGCCTTGTCAACTTAGTAATATTGTCTCATAAAGAATACAGGAAGAACTATGGATATAGGGCAGTGGTAAAGCGCTTACTTGACATATTAAAGTCACTTCAGCCAAAATTCAAAACATGAAAACCAGAAAGGTAAAAAGAAGAAAGCACAAGCAAACATAGGTAACAGAAGCCACATTTCTGCTCTCATGCCAAGGGATTTAACCCTTACCAATATATGACTTTTGATTTAAGAACTCGACTTTTAGGCTCTTATCTAAAAACAGACTTCTAATAATAAAAATGTGCACAAGTTCAACTTGAGGTGATTTGTAAAAACATACTGTTGAAAACAATCTAAATGCTCTCACTCTGTCTGGTGGCATAGTTGTAGTGATCATGCCATTGAGAAAAGAAGGATGCACAAAGTGATGCAAGGAGAGCTTCATTAATGTTATAATTGAAAAAAGGGGCTGGGGGAGTGGGTGGGTGAGGTGGGGGTGTGAAGGGGGGGGAAGTGTGAAGGGGGAGGTGATGGGGAGTTGCCTCAATGGTTAAGAAGATGTTCTTTCTCAGAGAACCCAAGTTTGGTTCTCAGCACTCATGTTAGGGTATAACAGAAGATCAGATGCCCCCTTCTGAGTCTGTGAGCACTGCACACATGTGTATAGCCTCACACAGACACATAAGTAATAAAATAATAGTGAAAATGCCACATACCAAGTACCCTATACATTTTGAGCCATGTTTTACCTTCTTCTGCAAGTAAATTAATAGATATAGAGAGGAAGAAGTAAATTTTATCAGAACACAAAGTAATTAACCAAACTAAATATATGATCAAGGAAAAAAAAAAGGAAATTAAACCTTTGAACCAGGTAGTCTGAATATACTGCTTCATAGATTGTGTTCTAAAGACAAAAAGTATTTTGAATTTTACTAAGGTAAATTCTGTCATTGCACTAAGATAGCAATTCTATAGTCAAGGTGTACATAAGAAGTGTATTTGTATTCTTATCAGCTACACTTTGCATGGCAGGAGGAAGGGGCAAAAATGTGAAACTGACAGAAAGAGGAAGAGTATGTGACACTAGCCTAGAACTGGGGGGTGCCTTTCTGAATACCAGATACATAAGTCTACTCATAGCTTCAGCATCTATGGAGCCCAGCAACAGATCTTACACACTGAGTTGGAGGACATATGTGTATGCACAGGTAAAGACTTCGCTAACAAACTGGATTGGAGGACTGCATTTGTATTGCTCATTTGTGCCATTCACCTCTAAATGGTAAAACAGGACAACAATTCACACATCATGTTTATTGTGTAAGAATTATGAGTGATCCATAGATGGGCACATCAGTGAGTGGGTGAAGGTCATATGCAAATACTCCCCACACTGTATTTGTTGACATTAGAAACGGCTTTACGGCCACCTCTGAATCCAGGTATGAGGGCACCCCTAGGTGACAAGGACCATCTTGAGCCTGTTGCCATAGCAACCACCACACACTCCCAGTGCCTTACCTGTGCATGGTGGTATGCGTGATTATGTCACAGCCCAAATAAAAGACTGAGACCCCCCAACCCCTCGCCCCTTTTTACTTCTTCTTCTCTTCCCCACTTCCCATCAATAAACTTCTTGTGGGACTGTGTTCTCTTGGTGTGATCTGTCCAGATAAGAGCTGATTTCTAACACAACAGGGTCATTTGGATTTTGTCAACTTGACATGGATTTTGACACATTGACACAAGCTGGAGTCACCTGAGGAGAGGGGACTTCAGTGTAGAAAAAGTCTAATGGCTAATGGATGTGGAAGCCCCAGCCCACTGTAGGAAGTGCCACCCTAGGCAGGTCATCCTGGAGTGCGTAGTAAAACACATTGAGCCAGCTATGAGGAATAAACCAGTAATCTGTGTTCTTCCATGGTCTCTGCTTTGGCTCAGGTATCCAGGTTCCTACTCAAGGTCCTGCCTTGGCTTCTCTCAGTGAGAGACAAGATATCCCCACATGTCTATCATGTATAAACCAAACAAACTCTGTCCTCCCTAAGTCCCTCTTGGTCATGGTGTTTATCACAGCAATAGACATCTAAGACACAGATCATTGTATGCAAGATATTTTGAGATTCTAGGGACTTAGTTCTCCGTGACTTCTGGATGAATGATGAGACTGTTTTCTTTTCTCCAAATACAGGTAATGGGCTTAGAATAAAGTATGCCCTTATCAGTGATATTTAGATTTTTAAGTTCTAGTTATCAACAACATCAACAACAACAAAAAACTATGGGTTGGATAAATAACTCTTTCTAGGTCTGGGGCAGAAAGAATATAAAGTGCTGATTTATGATGAGATGTCTCCAGAGTATCTAGGAGCCTGCTTGAACCGTGACTTAGTCCTTAAACTATGGCAATTTGTGAAGCAAAAAAAAAGTAATGTCAGAAATGAGTCATTACATTTAAAAATGAATGCATGAATTCACATGGTATTTAGAAAAGATGGAACGTAAAGATGGGACCACAGAATTAGAAATCATCTTGCACATTGACAAAGTGACTCATGAAGACAGGAGTCATCATTAAATGAGACACCTTGGGAAAGGTTGGCAAAGAACAGAATATTTGCACATCCTAAAATACCACTTCTCAGATCTTTCATTAATTATAAAGCAAACAAGGCCTTTATAGTCAAGAAATCTACCAATCAGTGAATATATTTAACATCGCCAAGTTGAGACTTCTGACATCATGCCACTTGGCATGAAGAATTAAGGGAATACAATATATCCTCAGTGGGGTGTGTATTCAGAATGTTTAACTCCTCATCTAGTTTTTTTTAAATCATTAACAAACTTCAAAGTAAGATTTATTCAACCAAAAACTGGTCAGCACAAGAGCATCAACATTAGTGGGTGGAGGCAAGATGGGTCTGAGTTTCAGGCGAGCCAGAGCCACAGAGTGAGACTCTATCAAATAAAGAAAGCAGCCACAAACCTGAGAGACCGTATATCATCTCTCTCATCACTATTTCTGAAAGGCGGGAGAGCTCTTCGGTATTGAAGGAGTCAAGGAGAGGGAACAAAGAGTGACAGCAATCAACACCAAACCACTAATTCATTTAAGATGGTATTGTGGGAAATTTTGAATATAGACAGAAAATCTGATAAAACATTAATCCATACCAATAAGGACTGTATTTTTTGATTCTTAAAGAATATTTTCTCAATTTTGCAATGTCTGCTACATACTCTTAGAATCTAGATGGGAAAGAGAGAGACACAGAGATGAGACAGAGACAGAGAGAGACAAAAAAAAGGAGAAAGGGAAGGAGAGAAAGAATGTGTGTGTGTCTCTCTCTCTGTGTGTCTGCTTCTATGACTGTATATATTGTGTGGTGTGTGTGTGTGTGTACATACAAAGAAAGAGAGAAATATTTATTAGTTGTTGGTAAATCCAGGTGAATTCAATGTTTGTATTCACAGTACTATTCTTTCAACATGTCTGTAGATTTCAAATTTATCAAAATGTTAGAAGAGGTGAGCCCATCACATATCCACTTAAAATTCTTTTTCTTTCTAAAAGATATGTGTCACAGCGTACATAGCACTCATGCCAGAATGATGGAATAGGAAATAGCTTAGAGCAAAGTTGTTATGTTTAGACTAGCAAGCCTTAAGGAAACCAAGCCAGTCTTTTGCCAATTAACACCAAACCTGGCCTGGGTAAGCACCACATCAGCCATTTGTTTGTGAAAGCTAAGTGTTGTTTGTTTTGGAATATTTGTGGTCCATCATGTCCACCTGATTTCAGTTGGGACAGGATATCATGGTCCACTGTGTACTTTCATATCATACTCTACATGACTCTTCTAAATCACACTGTCCAATAGTTCTCTAATACGGCCATTGAACTAACGAGAAAACAAATACAAGATATAGAAAGAAGGTAGGTAGAAAAGAAAATGTGTACCCCAAGATTTTTCCTTAATCTACGAAGGCAAATGCTTCTATTATTTTTACCATTAAGTTTGATCTAGGAACTGCTGATAGAAGGTATCCTACAACCTTGATCAATAGCTTATTAAAAAATTCATCAGTAGCCAAAAGAACTGGGCTCTGGAGACTGAAATACCTGTGATTCATGTTACCATTTTCCTTGGGAGTTCATAGGCTGATAAATTCTCATTCTCTCTCTCTCTCTCTCTCTCTCTCTCTCTCTCTCTCTCTCTCTCTCTCTCTCTCTCTCTCTCCATCTAAGTGATTGAAATTTCTGATCATTTCCAATCCAATTTCAATTAAAATAACACATGTAAAACATCTTAGGAAAAAACAGGTTAGGGAAGAAAATGCAGACTGTTGAAATCCTTGTCTCTTAAATTCACAAAGCATATTAAGATAATAAGTTAGAGAGGTTCTGCATAAAGAAACCCCAGACCCTTCAAATCAGCACATTCCAAATGACTTGACTTCAGAAGTTTCTATTAACAATCCTTACAGATAAGCTGAGTGCGGTGCTGTACACCTATACACAATCCCAGCAGTTGGGAAGTGCTGGAGGATGGAAGTTCCTGAGTTGAATGCCACCTTCAGCTACACAACGAGTTAGTATCAGTCAGAATGACAGGAAACCATGTCTCAAAAAAAATCCTTGCAAATAATATTCTAGAAGGATTTTTTTTGCAGCAATTTTGTGTAAGTTGTTCATTTGCTACAAGGAAATTTCCTTCATTGTTCTTGACTTCCATATGTCAAATACCTACACCAACATTAGAATTTGGGGGCCATGTAATCAAATTAAAGATGGCTTCATCAAAAGACTTAGTAAGTTGGCTGTTCCCCAGTGTGCCTATGGTCAGCTCTGGGACAAAACTTAAGTTTGCCTATTTGCCTCCAGCTGGCTGACTCACTGCAGTCCAGGGAGTTCAATTAATTGTTGAGTGAATAAAATCATTACCAATTTACTTTTTTTTCCTGTGGTTTTACAATTTGTTTCTTTCCTCCATTTTCCATCCTGCTACACATTAAATTAATGCTTTTATTGAACAGTCTGCAGTAACTCTTAGTTTTCCGTCCTGGGAGGACAGAACAAGCTCAATGCTCATTAGTGTGAGCACCCAGTTCAAACGATTTGTCTGCTGCACATTCCCTTTCACACTCCAGAATGGGACGGGTCTGATCATTACAGATCTCTTTAATCTTTCATTTTCTTAGACTAAACTCTACAAATGGCAATGTTTCTTGTCCTGTTTTACTTTATCCTTCAATTTAAAAAATGAAAGGCAAGTTTACCACACACTCTTCTAAAGTAGCATGCTGGGGAACATGATTATAGGCTATTGTGCACAGGCCTAGTAGAATTAATGTCATTCCTTCCAAACAGAATGTATACTTCGAGGTTATCAGGTTACTGGAACAGATGGTTTTACTGCCCCCAATCTACTGCCAACACACACTAGAGCAGTGCAAGTATTCATAATGTTTTCTGACCTCCAGTGATCCCACAGAGATCATAAAACATGGTGGGACACTTGAGATTCATGTGATGGGTGGCACTGCTTTTGAAGGACACAGAATGACTGATACTGAGAAGATTCCTGGGCTTCATGAAAGCCATTTTTAAATGTTTTCAGAAAAGACTTGGGTTGATGCAAGACTACATGCCTAGCATGTGTGAGGTCCAATGTTTTATTCCCTGTCCCAGAAAAGAAACCAAAATGTTTCCTGAAAGGATTGTATTTCTTCTTGCTGGGCTGCATGTCCAATGTCCAACTTCAATAATAATTGTTTCTTTCTTCTTCTTCTTCTTCTTCTTCTTCTTCTTCTTCTTCTTCTTCTTTCTTCTTCTTCTTTATTATTATTATTATTATTATTTATTATTGTTATTCTACGATGGTATTATGTATAACTGGTGAGATAATACTCCAGTACTGATTCCAGAATCACTAAAAACTGAATCTTCAGAATGGGGGAAAAGAGATGTGGATGTAAAATTGATGTATACTTTGTGTCAAATAGGAAATATCTTTATCACCTACGGTGTCTTTTTTGTTTATTGAAAAGTCCTAAAAACTAACCCAATAGCAACCATCTCAGTACATTATCATAATCTCTATGAGTCGATCTGGTGCCCAAGAATCAATGGAGGTTAGCTTAGCTGTGACTCACAGCACTGGGAATATGGAATGTGAAGAGACCACCTCCTGAAGCCAGGCTGGAACCCCAGTGGCGCAATAGACACACCAACTTACTCATAAAACTTTCAACCAAGAATTTATTCTGTCAACAATAAAGGAAGAGACAGGGGAGGGAGCAGAGACTGAAGGAATGGCCAATCAATAACCAGCCCAACTTGAGTCTCATCCCATGGACAAACATCAGTCCCTGACACTATTAATGATACCCTGTTATGCTTGCAGACAGGAGTCTAGCAAGCTGTGCTCTGAGAAGCTCCACCCAGCAGCTGACTCAGAGAGATGCAGAGACCAACAGCCAAACAGTGGATGGAACTTGGGGACTCCTATGGAAGAGCTGGGGAAGGATTGCGGTTCTTAAAGGGGATAGGAACTCCACAAGAAGTCCAACAGAATTAACTAAACTAGACCCATGAGGTTCTCAGAGTCTGAACTACCAACCAAAGAGCAAACACAGGCTGAAGGTAGCCCTCAACCCCGCATATTATGTAGCAGTTGTGTAGCTTGGTCTTCATGTGAGTCTTAACTACAGTGCGGGCTAACCGGAAAGTTGTTTCCTGTCTCTGGGATATGTTCTTCTAGCTGAAATGCCTTGTTTGGCCTCAGTGGGAGAGGAACTGCCTATTCCCACAAAGACTTGAAGTATCAGAGTGGGGAATACCCAGGGGGTGCTTCCACCTTCTCAGAGGAGGAGAGGGGAAGTATTGGAGAGGTGACCGGGTCATTGGGGAGTTAGCAGGATGTAATGTGAATAAATAAAAATGTATATATTTTAAAAATAATAAGAGACTTTGATACTTCACTCCAGGCATGCAGGAACTACACTAGTGAAGCAGGAAACAGTTTATATCATACCCAGATTAAAACAAACAAAATATAAATAAAAATCAAGGCAAAAGAGAGTGAAAAAATACAGGATTCATATCTATAGGACTTGGAAGGCTACTGAATGCGTTCTTGTTAGGCAGAGATGGGTAGTTTACAACTTCAGTAAAATAATGTAAATGTCTAATCCATGAATTCGTTTTTTTTAATGGGGAAAAAAAAAGCATCGGTAGCCTTTGGGGGAAGGCCAAGAAAGAAGTGCTTAATGAATATATGTTGAGGTTTGCTCTATTGCTCTGTGTTGTAATCTTAAGTTCGGGCACCCAAGGTCCGGTTTCATCAGAGATGAGAGAGTCCGCATGTAGACCCAAGTGACACTATATGACTTCGCCCCCAAGTTATTTCTGATTGGTCAATAAAAATGCCTATAGCCTATAGCTAGGCAGAATAGATATAGGCAGGATTTAGGGTTTCTGGCTTTGGGGTAAGAGAAGAAGGTAGAGAGAAAAGAAGGTACCATGGGTCAAGAATCTTAAAATAATGATCTTGTGGGTTGGGTAAATGGAGTTAAAAGCCGCCCAGATAAAACATGGCAAGTTATATAATGGGATTATTGACTGGGAAGTAGACATAATAGCATAGAGGATAGATATCTGCCAAGCTCTTGTGCTGATTAAGTCCTATTGTAAACAATCAAAGTTATGTGTCTTTTACTCAGGAACTAAATGATCAAAGACAGGGCAATAGTCCTGTATTAAGATTACATATTTTCTACAACAAATATAATTAAGCATTTAACATCAACCTTGCCCTTCCTGTTTGTAAACCAAATAAATGATGGACAGTTCCTCCTGAAACTGAAGAAATCACAGAAAGAAAAGAGCACACTTGGTAATCCCTGATGAATGAGCAAGGTATCCAGGTTCTCTTTCACAGCAAAGACAAATAGACAACTTCCATGTGGAGCTACATACGGCCAGCTAGGTTGCAGCATTCTCAAAAATACAACCGAACTTGAATTTTGGGCCTTTGATTCTATGACTTACTAAAATGTTGACGTAAACTAAATTCAAGAAACTATCCCCTGAAACACAACCATCAAAAGTCATATCATAAAATTTTAAAATAACCTAGACTATTCAACTCAAGTTTTTTTTCTTTTCTATTTTATTGGGTATTTTATTTACATTTCAGATGTTATCTCCTTACCCCATTCCCCCCCCAACCCAGGAACTCTCTATCTTATCCATGCTCCTCCTGCTTCTATGAGGATGTGCCCGACACCCCCCACTCCCACCTCCCCACCCTCAAATTCTCCCACACTGGACATCCAGCTTCATGGGACCAAGAATCTCCTCTCCTACCTATGCCCAACAAGGTCATCCTCCCTACATATACAGCTAGAGTCATGGGTCCCTCCCTATGTGCTCCCAGGCTGATGGTTCAGACCCTGGGAGCTTTGATTGGTTAGTATTGTTGCTCTCCTCATGGGGCCACAAACCCTTTCAGCTCCTACAGTCTTCTCTCTAACTCCCCATGGGAACCCCTTGATCAGTTCTGTGGTTAGTTGTGAGCATCCGCCTCTGAATATGTCAGACTCTGGCAGACCTCTAAGGAGACAGCTATATCAGGCTCCTGTCATCATACACTTCCTGACATCCACATCAGCGTCTACCTTTGGCGACTGCACATGGGATGGATACCCAGATGGAACAGTCTCCAGACCACCCCTCCTTCAGTTTCTGTCCCACACTTTGTCTCCATATTTGCTCCTTGAGTATTTTGTTACTCCGTCTATGAAAGACTGAAGCACCCATACTTTGGTCTTCCTTCTTCATGAGCTTCATGTGTCTATGAGTTGCATCCTGGGTATTTCGAGCTTCTGGCTAATAATCCAATTATCAGTGAGTGAACATCATGTGTGTTCTTTTGTGACTGGGTTACCCCACTCAGGATGATATTTTCTAGTTCCATCCATTTACCAAAGAATTTCTCAAATTCATTGTTTTTAATAGCTGAGTAATATTTTATTGTGTAAATGTACCACATTTTCTGTATCCATTCTCTGTTGAAGGACATCTGGGTTCTTTCCAGCTTCTGGCTATTATAAGTAAAGCTGCTATGAACATAGTGGAGCATATGTCCTTGTTATATGTAGGAGCATCTTCTGGGTATATGCCCAGGAGTGGTAGAGCTGGGTCCTCAGGTAATGCTATGTCCAGTTTTCTGAGGAACCCCCAGTCTGATTTCCAGAGTGGTTGCACCAGCTTGCAATCCTGCCAACAATGGAGGAGTGTAGTTTTTAAAGGAGAGAAAAAGGAGAAGCTAAAGAATGCAGAAGATTTAAAGGTAACCACCATGTCTGAGCTTGTGAGCCTGGGTCAAACCAACAGGAAGCAATGGGGATTAGGGAACCTAGAAATTGCACATTTGAATAGTAAAAAGAGATCATTTGAAATTTTCTGTGAAAATGGTGCTGTAGCTTTATATAAACAACAATGTTTCTTATCTTATAGAAATACCCTCCTAGGATATTTAGTGATAAAACTTAGAATGATATTTGCTTTAAGATAACTAGAGTAAAGGAGTAATACATGAAAGATGGGCTTTGAGTTGATATTATCAAAATTGGTAATAAGGACACTGATATTCATTATATTTGGTTTTGCTTTTGCTTTCAATTTTCTACAAAAACAATGTTCTATTATGTTTCTAGTATAAGCATATAAAATAAAAATCAGATGTGAGTCCCCACCCCAGAATTCAGACCACGAGGCCTAAGTTTCTGATAAAACCCAAGGAAGTGTTTTTTCAACAAAAATACCTTAGCACAGAAAGGACCATGTGAGTACAGTATATATTTCTAGCTAGTGAAAATGTACAAGGTGGGGACTGAGTACACACTGAGAGCTTGAATTAGGATTCAGGGTCAGTCTAATTTGGTAGCATGTTCACTTTTTCAGTATCTTCTTAAAGCTCGATCTGTTTCAAAAGAGGTAATTACTGTAGGAGAGTATAGTGCCCATCGCAGTGTGCTTGTGTACTATGCATGGACGCAAAACAGAAGGGCTGAAGATGCAAAGGACAGGCTCAGAATAAAACTCGGAATGGGTGCTAGAAGCATTTCACTGGGCCTGGTGATCACGGCCTATAATCTAGCTATAATGAAAGCTAGTGTGAGGAGACCATACAATCAAGGCCTCCATGGCATATCGTGAGTTCAAGACCATCCTAGACAACTTTATGAGAGCCTATCACAAACTGAAAAACTAAAAGAAGACTAGATATATAGTTTAGTGCTAGAGTGGTTACCTAGCAGGTGCTCCAACTTCAATCTCTCATCGTACAAAACAAATAAAACAAAACATCATGTCAGATAAAAAAAAATGCTAAAAACAAATTTATGCTAACCTTGCTACTACAGACGTCAAACTTAAGTTCTTTTAGCTCACTCACAAAGAAGAATGATTTCTCAATTGAATTTTCAAGTCACAAATTTAACTAAATTTCCAGAGACACGCAGAGAGATCATTAAGACCACAATTCTAAAAATTGGAATAGTATCCTTTCCGGGGCTTCACATATGTTAATTTTATATGCTTGGGTGAGAATTTCTATACTAGCGGTCTTTTCTATAAGGGTCAAATTCATATCACTAGGACACCAAGAAACTGTGAATAAAACAAAAGCCACATTTCTTCTGGGTAATATTTAAAAATTTCCCCATTAATATGGCATCCAATATTTGAACACTCACCATCCAGACTAATTGACCATTGCTTCAGCATAAAGAGGAAGAAAGGTGCTTAATCAGACGTTCCTTTTTCTAATCAAGAAGAGAATAATTAGTGAACGCACTTTCCATTTTGTCCACATCATCTGCTTCAAAAATGGCACCTCTGCATTCAGAATCCGATTTTGATTCTGATCCATGCAATTAGGTAATCAAGGCCTGTTCCTGGAATTAAGAAGCTTCTTTCTGCTTGTCTCACTCTCGTCTGCTTTATGTGCTGCACAGCAGCTCCCTCAGCTTGGAGCCCTCCATATTGACTCACATTCCTAACATAGAATTCCATCGCAGGTGGGCAGGGGTTGCCCACCAAGCATTTCTTCCATTGGACAAACTGATAATCTGGACTGACATGAAGGTAATTATTACTTTCTCTTCCTCCAAGCAACCTAGGTTGTGTTTCATTCTTTGTGAAAGAAATCCTGATTTCTTTCTCTCTGATTAATGCCCTAGACAAGTTCACTGACAACAAAAATCAAGGGAATGCAGCAAGATAGAGATTACTGTTTCATAAAATTTTAGAATTTGAATTCCCAACAGGGAGCATTAGAAACGATTTTGTTTCAGAAACAACCAAGATTAATTCTAATGTTGAAATCGAAGTGACCAATTCTCGCTCACTTTGGCCCAAAGACATATATTGAGCTAATGACATTAGCTGCTAGCAGAGAGAGGTTACAATAAACCCTAAGTGGCCTGGGTCCCTGCATCTAACCTAATCATAGGTGAAACCAGATTGAGAAATGAGAATTCAGAGAGACTGTTTGATAAAAGGCGTTTAATCAGCATGCTCAAGGCATGACACAGATTAAGGAAGCTCAAGGGTCAATCCTATCTGCTTTCCAACAGAAAATAAGTTACTAATTAAAGAAAAGTCCTGAAAATCTTGATTAAAAATGACTTTTTCCCTCTTACAGACCAGTTTGTCATCATCATAGAGTGGTCTCAGGGGGGGCTACCTGGATACTTTTCACTCTTAGACAGCAAAACTGACAAGACAAAATTGCTAGTGCAAAATAAAGTAGATCCCTCAAAATACTCATAGAAGGCTGTGATAAGTCACATTAGCAGAGAAATGGATGATAGCAGAAGGACAGCCTCCCACCAGAATGGATCACTACTCTTTGGCCCCTCAGAAAGCACTTCCATTGGCTATTCATAGTCACCTAACAGTCTCAAGATACCTACTGCCAGCACACACATCATGTGGGACAATGAAATACATATTGACATAATCAATTCAAGGTGATTGACAAGTGTCAATTAAGGTTCTGTTGTGTACCTTCAATGGACCAGACTTCATACATTAAGCAAAATGACTAAAATTATCAAAATCCATACCCACAAAATTATTCCCTAGGGCAATGTGGCTATCTTGTTTCATATTGCTTCTTTATAAGCAGAAAATAGCAAGTGCTATGGAAAAAATTTGTCAAATATTTAAAAAATGAGTGAACAGATGGATGGATTCACAAAAAAGTGGGACTCAACAGGCACCATGTCAAGTAGGATTTCCATCTAGAGTACATATGGACACCTCCGGAGACAAAGGTTTGCATTTTTTTGCAATGATAACAAATAAATGTTCTTACTTTGTGTAATTTCATTGACTCCATAAGCAAGAGATGAGGTGCTATTTTTCTAGTTCAGTCTTACATATGTTTGATCCCTATATATGCTTTTCCAATGTTCAAGAATCTTGAAGACTCAACCTCTTCAAGAAGGTTTTAAGAATTTTCAAAATGCTATAGCAGGGTTAGGTTTTCATAAGGCACAGGACATTATTATTAATGCATTTGAGAAAAGAGATAATGGATAGGAAAAAATGGCAGAAAACCATTCTGAAAGCACTTGACTCCACCAAGTGAAGCCACCCACTGCCAGGAAGGACAAGATGAAAGAATGGAGTATGTAGGTAGAAATGGTGCTTGTTGGAATAATTGGTGTCGACACATGAACATATTAACAGAGTATATCACCATTTAGATCACAGGTCTAAACTAAAGCATCTAGAATTGTTGTTCCAGGCCCAAGGACCAAATAGTACAAACCTCAGAAACACAACCTTAAATTCAAAAATCAGATAAAAACAAATAAACAAACAAAACACACTTTCAAATAAAATTACAAGGATGTAATTTATTCAAAAACACAAGCTGTAAAAATATCCACCTTTTTAAACTATAGGTTTAGAGAAGTTACTAGAAATTAAAGATGCAGTATGCTGAAAACATTAATATAAATAATTTGTTCATGCTTTATTAAGTCAACCTGTCTGCCTCTGCCTGTCTTCCTTCCTCCCCCTTTCCTTTTCCTTTTCCTTTTCCTTTTCCTTTTCCTTTTCCTTTTCCTTCCTTCCTTCCTTCCTTCCTTCCTTCCTTCCTTCCTTTCTTCCTTCCTTCCTTCCTTCCTTTCTGATAGGGCCACTTACCAGGGTAGCCTAAGGTAATTAGGATCCCATAATGATCTTCTTTTCAGTTCTTCACTTCATGGAATTTCCCTGAGAGGAACTATTTAATAATGGTCATATAGATCTGCAACATTTTAATTGTGTTAAAGTAGACCAAAAAAGACATGCATGGTGACCTGGCTTAAGCAATAAGAGATCTGCCTACTATAAGAAGGGTAACAAGTCAGCAAGGCTGAAATTAACCAGGAGCATGGTTGTGGGTACAGCATCCAAGCAGAGGACCCGTGGGGAGATGGAACTCAGGTCAAATGAAGTAGACATGAGAAAGGTAGTGGGGCAGCAGACAGTGAAAGGCCATGCAGACAAGAGCCTGCACTTGGTTCTTATTGCCACAGAATGTTAAATAAAGAAAAGTGAATAAATGGGGAGGTGTTCACATCCATTGGCTGGTTTAGAGTTTAATGAACAATCTTGACTATGACACACAACGAGAATATGGAGCTTGAGAAGCAGATCCACAGCTATTTAGAAGATCCTTAACCAGGAGCCAGTAGTAGTTTAGATTAAAGCAGAAGGGGTGGGGAAGGAGAACTGACACTGACTAAAAAGGCAGAATGGCTTGGGCTAGCTGGAGTGTCTTAATAGATGAACTAAGGATGGTACAGATGCTTCTATTAGCTCACAAAGAACAGGTATATGAGGAATCCAGAGGGTGTGGTCATGCACGTGATTTAGGGAAGAAACCCTAACCAGGGTTTAGCACAATGGGTCTGAGACTGGAGTTCATTGAATGGTATCCTGCAAGGTTGCCCACCGGCTGGTATCTGGGGCCTTGGATATTCAGAGTGTTCTCATTATTTCCTGATAAGAACTACTCACAGTACTTAAAGCCTTTGGGTATTGGGTGTGTCCAAACACCTGTTTTCCTTCTGAGTGCTAGGACTTTGAAACACAGAAAGCTCAGGGGTTTATGTGATCCACCCACCTCTACCAGCAATGTGAAGCTTTAAACACCATGTCCCATGTGTTACCACATTGAGTGCTAGGGGAATGAAGTGCTTTCCTGGCAATTCACTAAGGGAAATCTTTGGAAGCTTGAGTCTGGCTTCTTCTGGACTTTGCCCCATGGGACTTTTCCATCTGCTGATTTTGCTTGGTGTTCTTTCACTGACATTAAGCATATCTGTGAGTGTGACTGCACTCTGAGTCATGTGAGCCCTCCTAGGGATTTACAGAACTTGTGGGTGGTCTTGGGGACCTCCTATTAAGTTTTCAGTAATAATATTATGATAATATGGAAGACAGAAGTCAGAGGCTCATGGGTTAGCTTTTGGCTGGAGATCAAGACATGGGCCTATCAGTGATATGCATTCTCCCCAGCACTCAGTGTCCAGTACATCATGATATGGAGAACTGGAATAAATCCAATTAGGCACAAACTTAAGAAACTATCATGTAGGTTACTTTCCCCTGGATGTACTGACATAGAGAGGTAACATGCTTTGAGAGGTCCTAGATTTAGCTAGTGGTATAAACTAGCAAAGCAACACCAGGTCTCAAGTCAGTGGCTCAACCAGTCCGCTGCTGAGTTACTTTCACAGATGACTTTTGCTTGCCTGAGAACATGCCACATGCTTGCAGCTTTCTACCATGTTGCATTTTCAATTACAACAACTAAATAAGGGGGTCTTAAACGGATGATTTCCAAGCTGCTGGGATAATAATGCCACAAACTCCACCAGATTTTATTAGAGTCAAATGACAGTATAAACCACTAGGAAAATGTGTGCCAACCATAGAAACTGCAATGTCCTCAAACTCTTGGAGCACTGAACACTGTGCAGTTGGCTGAGAAAGAACCGTGTGGCTTCAAATCATTTTTTGCAATTACTATGCTAGCTAGTTCATTGTTTTTGGCAGATATGCACTACATAATGACAGAACTCAGCTAATTTTCACTCTGCTGATCGGCAAATATGATTCTAGAAAAACCACCCAGAGAGCTTTCATGAAATCTGAGGCAGTGCATCAAAACATGAGTCCATGTGTTGCTATCTATCAGTCTTCAAAGGACAGACACTAAACATGCCACCCAACATCAATCCCAGAAGTTCTCAGATGCTGATCCCAACCACCAGTGTCAGAGCCAAAAAGCAAAACATTCAGGTGTTTTTTTTTTTCCTCCTTCTCCCCAAGTTTTACTTTTAATTAACACATAAAAACTTAAAAAATGTATGGGCAAGCACATGCTATTCCAACATGTCTTCAAACATTTATCATTTATCTGTGGAATTCCAGTCTGTTGGAATGATCAATGTGTCATCCTTGCTACAGTCAGGGTTTTCTGTCTCAGAATGCATAACTGCCTTCTCCTTCCAACTCTAACTTACCATACATGAATTAACCCTTTCCTTCCCTTGCTCTTTATTTCTTAGAATTGAATTTGCCTTTTGCTGGGTAGGAAAGAATGTGTTTTAAAAGTTATTTAATATGAGATTCTCCAAAAGCATCTTTGGCTCTTAATTATTATGCAAAAAAACCTAACCATGTAGTGTCTTGTCAATTTCCTCTGGTAGCTAATATTTAAATGACTAAATGAAACCTACACTTCACCCAAATTTCATTTCTAAGTTGTCTTCTTCATATCCACCAAGAGCCCAACTGTTGAATTACAGTAGGAATATGTCTTTTAGGGTGATTTCAAAAGCTGTCAACAACGGCGTGGTGACGCACCCTATCCCAGCACTGAGGCAGAGCAGGTGATTTCTGAGTTCGAGGCCAGCTGGTCACAGAGGATTCAGACAGTCAAGGCTAACACATGAGAAACCCTGTC
Source organism: Mastomys natalensis (assembly GCA_021653895.1). Taxonomy (NCBI): domain Eukaryota; kingdom Metazoa; phylum Chordata; class Mammalia; order Rodentia; family Muridae; genus Mastomys; species Mastomys natalensis. The sequence continues at coordinate 638,423 of JAJTUV010001117.1, forward strand.
GAAAAAACCAAAAAAAAGCTGTCAACTGGATAACCTCACAAGAACATCGCACCAATGGATATCCACATGCATAATCATATGAATGATGTTCAGAAGAAACGAAGGATGCTAATTAGGAAGGTCTTCGTAGTTCTGTAAGCTAGTGTGTTGAACAGATACTTGTGAATTTTATCTGTAACTGATTCCAGATGCTTGTGAGGTTTTCTACCTACGCTTGACAATCAAACTAAACTTCCTTTATAGTGTTAAGATGGGCCACTAAATCAGCCAGATAAGTTGAAACCAATTCTACTACATGGCTCTGAAACTCCGTGGCTTTTCTACCTGGGAAGTTTTGTCTTTGGAGCATCTTGAGAGCATAGCTAAGCAAGGTTAATATGAAGAGATATTTTCGTTTAACCTAAAATTTGACTGAAAACACCCCTTGCTTAGCTCTCCTCTATTTGAAAATGCTGTCAGGAAAAGCAAACGTATATGCTTTAAAATGCCTCTAGAAGCTTAAAAACCTTTCTTCCATCTGATAACTAGGAGACAAAATAAGGTACGCTCTTATAGCCTTGTGTTCAAGATAAGGCTGCACAAGTCGTTGTTCACAGAGACTCCTGGACGACAGCATCGCATCAGTAAGGAACTTATAACGAATGCAATGCCCCAGACCATGCTGTGGGGAAAGGAGGAAAGGATTGGCAATAATCAGTCTCAAACTCTCCAGGTGATTCCGCTGTCTGACAGTTTATGAACCACAGATGCAGAGAAAAACTGGAACCCTAGAGCTGCAGGTGCAGAGATGGTTGGAACCCTGCGCTCTGCCCCTGCTCAGTGGGTGACCTTCAGCAAATTACTTAACATTTATATGTTTTAATATCCTCATCCATAAAGTGGCAATGATAATAAAGCCTAACTCACTGCAACACTGGCGATAATCTACTACAAAAGAGAGTTAGCAAAAGACTTGGCGTAACATGGGGAACTCACTTAAATGCAGGCAATTATTTTCTCTGCTACAGAGTGATAGCAAGTTTGCTCATTCATTTATGCAACTTGTATTTATTCAGCATTTGCCACACATGCACATTAGAACCACCCCACTGCCTGAGATCCACTCTCTACCAAAAGAGAGAGCATTGCTGCCTGATGGTGGGGCCAAGACTTTCATAGAATCAAATCTGCAAACAAAACTATAGCCACTGCCCAAGAACCGGTGGCTGCACCTGCTTAGTGACTGTCAGGAAGCTCTTGCAGAAGAGCCACTTACCCTCAAGCTCTGTTATGTTCCTATCAAGTCCTTTTCTGCTTTCCTGATCTTCTTAGGAGATATAGATCATTGGTATTTATCTACATAGCCAGTGTATGTCATATGCCAGCCAGAAGAAAGGCAGAAGTTGATGCAACAGACCAAGAGTGGTAATCTAGTACTAATACTTCTGATTCCTGAATGTGGACCTGAACAGGGTCTGTTAAGTAGAGGAGAAATCTTACAACCATATGTTCACCACAAACTCTCCAAACACATGCTTCTGGATACAAGAGGGCTAAACCACAAAGCTAGGCAGAATGGTTCTGTACACCATTTTTCAAGGCAGGAAAGACCTTGGCCAAAGCTTTTAAATAAATTAAAAGAAGTATTCTGTCTCTTATCTACTCTTTTGTGACCAATATGAAATGACAAGATTGGGCTCATGCTACTGAACTGGAGGCAGGAACCTATGGAGACTCACCAAGTAGCCACCAAGTACAGCATGGAATGGAGCTTGGAAAATGGAAGAAAGAATGCACATGCACTTTAGCTAGACCTCTAATATGTCATCAGGAGTGATAGGAAGATTGAACACTGGCCATAGGCTCTAACTTTGTTAAAGCCATATTAAAGCAACAAATAAAATGATCCTGGCAGGGAAAGAAACAACAGCAAAGTATAATGACACACACGTATGTTTATATTATCTATGCTGAGTTGGGTTAATTTTGTGATTGAGAAGCCAAAGCACAATAATTATGTTGTAACATGGGTACCAGGCACTGTGCAATGCTTCTTGCACAAGCTTTCATTGAACCTTGGCAGTCATCTCTGTAGGCACAGCAATAAGCCTTGCCTACTCTACTGTGCCACCTGAGAGGCAGTCCTCTGCAGTGCAAAGCTGGGGTTGACTCTTCTCACTAATGAAATGAAATTTAACACTGAGAACTGAAATAGAAAAACTCCCTAAGGCTTCTAGGGTTATTGTAAGATTGTAACTACTTGATTTCTTGCCTGGGGGAAGCTAGAACAATAGCAAGTGACACCCAATCAGGTTTTTTGGTGTGGTCACTCTGGAGAGGAACCAATTGGCACCAGGAACCTGAGTAAACACTTTGAGAGCAGAATTGTCCTCTCTCATGGAATCCTTTGGGCCTTCAACTGAAACCCCAGACATTGCAGAAGACGGCACAACCGCTTCCTTTCAGCTCTGTTCAGACTTCTGACCAGCAGAACCAATGAGACAACAGTTGTTACGAAGACAGCTCTGGGGATCCTGCCATGCAGCAATAACTCACATGGGTGAGCAAGGCAGTGTCACACTGTAGTAGAGGAGCACTTATAGAACTCAAACATAAGCATACTAAGGGAAGCCATGGGGGTTGAATAGCTTTCCAGATTTAAGAGTCTTGGTTCTCATTTGGTTATAATATGTCCAAAAGGTAATCTTAGGTCTGCAATCTGCTTCCTGTCCTTTTCCTTATGAGAGTAGTAGTAACTTAATAAGAATCTTTTAAGTATTCTTGCACTATGTTTATCCTGAATGGAACTTGTGGCTCTGTCTTGTTTTTTCAGCCATTGTTCTGTGAAGATATTGGAAGTTCATGATGGGCAGGATTAGCATTCCTCCCAGGATCTCTCATAGCACAGAGGTGGGGGTGGGATTCTCTGCTCATTGATAGGCTATGCATCAGCCTGCAGTGTGCATCTCAGCTCTACCAGGTTTAGTGAGCTTGGACCTGAGACTCAGATTCTTCTTCATTCTTATAGCATAGCTCATGTCAATACAGATGTTTATACAAAATCAGAAAAATGCTCATAGGGTGCTGAGTCCATTGCTTAGAACACAGTAAGCAGTCAGCGAGTGTGACCTACCGAAATCATTATCAAGTGTGTGCATTTTAAAGAACTCCAGCAACCCTCTTCTCTTAACCTTTCTCATGCGAGACTGAGAAAACCCAGTGGAAAACAGGAAGCTCTTTGGGAAAAAGGAATGGTAGCCTTCGGTCAACAAGGAGGCCTTGGTCAAAAAAGAGGCCACTGGCCAGTGAGATGTCTTATAACATAAAGGTACTTGTTACCAAGTCTGACAGCCCAAGCCAAATTCATCCCTAGAACCCACATGACAGAAGAAAACAACCTGATTCCCATGAGTTGTCTTTGACTTCCACGTGGTTGAGTGTACACACACACATGGGGGGGGGGTGGAAATAGAGAGACAGAATTAATAAATGTAAAATGAAACTAAAAGTATCAACAATGCAAAAGGCAGGAGCTCCATGATGCTGAAGTGGTATCTCTCATTTCCCCCAGTGCCCATTCTGTCTCGTTAGTACAGTAAGAGGAAGAGGGAAGTTTGGTGTCCTACTCTTATCCAGGAAGGCAAGCCAAGGCAGCAGTGAGTCTTTCCTGGGAGAAGAACTGTGACACAAGGCAAAGACAGTCCCTCACCTGGCTTTATAAATAGTCAGTCATACGGAGGCACGCTCCTCTTCCATCTTGTTTCTAAAGTTCAGAAATCCACTCCAAAGTTGTCTGTGCAGACAAAGCCCCTTAGCTCCTGCTAACAGTAATTCTGATGTCCCCAATTTGTGGTTCATCCCTTCTCTATCTCAGAGCTAACCAGCTGCCATGTGTCTCTGTCCCCTCAGATGACCCTAGTAAAAATCACTTGATTTCCAATCTCTTTAAAATTCACATCAGTTTTTTTTCTTTTTTCTTTACACATAAACAGAGCTCTGATATAAGATTCTGCTGGGATTCTAAATATTTCTACAACCTTCCATCTCTAGATAAATCCAAGAAAATGAGGGTTGGGAGCCATACCAGCCACATTCCTCCACCTCCAAATAAGCATGAGTCTCCAGCACTGCAACAGCCTGAGTTCTTACAGGGATACAAACCAAGATCCAAGTGTAGAGCCTTCCCTTAGCTAATCCTCAATACAACAGAACAAATTTATCAACAACATTAATGACCAGAGTGCAAAATGGCTGGTGAAGGGTGCCACCATTGTGGTGGTTTGAATGATAGATAATCCCCATAGGCTCATGTATTTGAATACTAGGTCCCAGTTGGTGGGGTTATTTGGGGAAGTTATGGAACCTTTAGAAAGTGCAGCCTTGCTGGAGGGAGTGTGTCACTGGGAGTGACCTTTGAAAGCTTAGTTTCATTCAGCTTCCAATTCACCCTCTGCTTCCCATTTGAGACTGATACATGAACTCTGCGCTTCCTGCACCTGCCGCAATGCTTGTTGCCAAGCCCCTCTGCCATTATGGGCTTTCCCCTGGAACTGTAACCTGAAATAAACTTTCTCCCATAAGACAATTTTCATCATGGTGTTTTATGACTGCAACAGAGGAGTAGCTGATATGAGCAACAGGGGTGAAGGGCCCAAGACATGGTAGGCCAAAAACTTGATGCTATAAGAGAAAACGGGACATGCTTCTAGAGAAGTGCATCCTGGGTGTAACATCTGTGGTACAGCACACTGACCCAGAGGGCAGAAGAGCAAAGTGCTTGGCAGCCAGCAGGAATACGAGGCCAGGATCCAGAAAATATGTGAAAAGCATGCAAAATCCTGTGGCTGTGTGTCTTTTCATCAGTTGGAGACATGTGGAGACGAGACAGGGATTATAAAACATAGTGCAGTGGAAAACACCCTGGCAACACTTAGCAATAAAAATTTTCAAGAAAGAGAAACAGCAACAAGCTTTTTACAGATTACAGAGCAAACTGGTGACATATGGATTCATGATGGAGAATGAGTAATGATCTTGCAAGCCATCTTTCAGGAATCATGAAGCAGAAACCTAGACAGAGAGCGCCATGTCCCAAGGAGGCAAGGTTAAGTGCACTAGCACCTTGCTCATCCCAACAAGTTACGCTTTTGTGTTTAAGTGACATGCTTGCACTTAAACTGGCTTCCTTGAATGGGTCAATACTTCCTGACACACATTAGGTGACAAGTCAGGTATCACTTGCCAGCAGAGTAATTTCAGTGATATGCAAGTCCTAGCAGTCATCATGAACTCAGGGCACAGAGTTTAGCAGAGGTGAACACAATTGCAAAAGGTCTTCTTATACCACAGAACTGGACCACATGACCATAGCCAGCCTTCCTCAGTGAACTTACCATGTACCACATACTTGGCCACTTGGGATCATTGAAGTAGGTTGACTGGGCACGGTTGAGGTCATAATCCCTCTTGGTTCGTTTTTTCACCACTTGCTGTTGGATCCACTCCACCTTCCAAGAAGAAAGACATCTGGTGAGTGTTCGGCCTCCGTCACAGTTCGCATAACAGAAATGGCAGGCTACAGCATTTCCCATTTTCTGTCAATGCTGTGTAAGTCAAACTTTATCGTGACAATTAAAATCTCCAAGTCCACGTGATTCTCTGGAAAGCCAGTTCTCGTTTATTTCAATACAAGCAGACATTTTAGTGTTTTATAGACCAATAATTTATCTCAACACCAAGCCAGATTTTAAGCTTTCTTTCTTTCTTTCTTTCTTTTCTTTCTTTCTTTCTTTCTTTCTTTCTTTCTTTCTTTCTTTCTTTCTTTCTTTCTTTCTTCCTTCCTTCCTTCCTTCCTTCCTTCCTTCCTTCCTTCCTTCTTCCTTCCTTCTCTCCTCCCTCCTCCCTCCTTTCCCTCCCTCCCTCCCTCCCCCACCTCTCTCTCTCTCTCTCTCTCTCTCTCTCTCTCTCTTTCTCTCTCTCTCTCTTTCTTTTTACAAAAACATGTGACTCATAATTTGTTGTAAAGGGACAGTGATAATTTTTAGGGTAAATTTCCGTTCATAGTAAAAGTTGGCAAGCTTTTCCGATAGAGGTTCAATACTAAATATTTCAGGCTTTGTGGGGACATGTGTGATAGAACTGTTCGTTCTGCTCCTGTAGTAGCATACCTAAGGCATACTGGAAGGTCACAGTGGTGTTGAAGTCACATTGTCATCAGATAGACTGCATTTGACCCATGTGCCTCTTCCCTCTATTATGAACATGTTCTTAAGTATTTTGGCATCAGGCTTCTAGGTTTTGTCTGTTTGTTCATTTGACTTGTTGAGACAGCATCTCACTGTGTAGCTCTGGCTGGCCTGAAACTTGCCAGGGTCAGCCTTGACCTTGAATGGTCTTGCCTCTGCTACCTAAATGCTGGGACTATCAGGTATACACCACTGCAGTTGTCTAGATCCACATGGGTTTTAAAAAACACAGGATGGTGGAGGAACACTACTAGGTGAATCAAAAAAAAATGTCCTACACTTATCTCTGGAACAGACTACAGAATCAGTTTCTTGAGGTATGGGCATCCTGCCAGCTCTAAACTTCAAAATTACAAAATTCCACAAAAGCCCTAACATTTAATCATGACCTTCTTTTCAACCGAGTTTAACACAGCATTTGTAATCTTGTGGCAGAGATATTATATAAGGGTATTTTTAATACCATGTTATTATAGCAAAAAGAAGAAAAGGAGGGGGGCATCTCAAATGCAGGATTAGCACTGGTGTCATTCTTCAACTTTCCGAGGAATGCTCCTTTGACAGCTAATTTTGTCACAATATTTTGAAATTTCCTATCTAGCCATTTATCTTTGTTTTCACAAAGTCAAAATTGGAGTAGGGACATTATGTAGCTCAGGGTTGTAATCCCTTATCTGCCCACACAAAAATTCAAAACCTCTTTCTCCTACTTGACTGAAGAATTGAGAAGGGACACAAAGGTGCCTTTCTCAATCAAAATGGAAAATCAAAATGGACATATGTATATATCACCTATTTACATGAAATACTTTACTTCTTGGTTCTAAGCCATCTTTCTAAGAAATGAAGTCCTCTATGTTATTCATTCAATAAATATTAAGTGGCAGATGCTACTCTGGGAATATGAAGAGGAGTGAGATGAATGTGGAGTTTTGAAAGACATTTTTGTCAGAGAAATTTACCAAGTATTTCTTTATTCTTAGACTCATAAAAATATAATTATCTCCACACAGGATGCCCAACACAGGCACTTTTATGACAAGTTTGACTGTCCAACTTGTATTTGCAACCTAAATCTAACATTGCTATTTATGTATCCCATTACAACAAGGTTAAGCGGTTCATATCTAAATGCTAGTCCAGAGAAGGCTTCAGATCTGTTTAAGTAAAACTTCTTTCAAAAGTAGAACCTTCATCAATTCTAAAGGTCCAAGGTTTATGTGCAAATATCAAAGAGTGTCATATACCTGCCTGTCACTAAGACATTACTAGAAATTAAGAGTCATTACTGGGGTGAGGCAATAGTGTTGTCCCTTGTAATACATGCTTGTTTCCCCCTATGTGTACCCAAGTTTTGTGGGAGAGAGAAAACTAAATGGTGGCCATTTTCCTAGATGAACTGAGGTACTAAAATAGAACAAAACACCTTAAAAACAGCATCTCTTCTGGAAATTTACAAAACAAAAATGTCTGTTAGTTACTTGGCAGACTAGCTAGATGGTGACATGCCAGCTTGACATCTGTGTTTGACTGTAAGTCAGTCTGCCTGATCACAGGGCTGCTATATTCAAAAAGAGGCCCATTGGGGTATGTGTATGCATTAGCATCAGATACCATGTAATTTGCCTTGATGCTTTATGGGCATGAGCCTTTGGCTAGAGGACAAGAAAAGCACCTCTTGGATCACAAATTTTCTATGACTGAAAAGCATATACTAAACTATTATTAGCCCATCCATTCATCCATCCATTCATGAATCCATCCATCCATGAATCCATCCATCCATGAATACACCAGTCATCCAGCCATCCAGCCATCCAGCCATCCAGCCATCCAGCCATCCAGCATCCAGCCATCCAGTCCATCCAGCCATCCAGCCATCCAGCCATCCAGCCATCCAGCCATCCAGCCATCAGCCATCCAGCCATCCAGCCATCCAGCCATCCAGCCATCCATTTCAGTTGCATTGCAAAGTACAATCAATTCAGGACAGCTCCACCTTCACTCAGACCTGCTTTCCCTCTGCTCGCTCAGTGGACACTGCACTTTCACTTCCTAGGATCTCCATCTTCTGCTCCTTCTTGACAAGCAAAAGCACATTAACTGACGATTATACGATGTCTACCTCATAAGCACAGTTAAATTTGTGTCTTAATTTCAAAATCTGCCAACTTATTGGGTCTATTCATGGGGTAGTTTATCACCAACAGGAGTCAAAAGTTTTTACAAAGGGAAAATATATTATAATTCATTGCTTAAATGCAAATGGGAAACAAATGAGAGTATCAGTTTTAAAATGTATCCCATGGTGAGGAGGATATAAGTTCTTTAGGTAATAAAATACAGTGGTACTAATGACTAAAACAGATACATCAATGAATAAAACAGAAAGGAAAGAAACTGACCTCCAATCCATAATAAGACAGTACAAACTAAAGATCCTATGCTAATCAAGGAGAAAAGCAGACCACTCAGCAAGTGAGTGCATGTGAACAGCAATAAAAAAATAATGTTGAAGGTTCATCTAATATCAAGACTAATTGTAAATGAATTCTCTGTCTAAATGTAAAAGATAAAAGTGTTGAGCACAGAAACTAAATATTTTCTAAATCAGTCAGCTTTGCATTATATGTAGCCTGTGCCAAGTAATTCATTATGATGACACAGTGGCATATGACAACAAAAGCCACATAAGACTAAACTGTGAAGTCAACCTTCTAGATATGATGTAAAGATTGATAAGATATTTTAGTACCTTAAGTATAGCTAAGAGTCATGCTCATATAATGCTTGAGTGGATGTAGCTTTGTACAGCTCTATGAATGGTTAACTGTGCATTATCTACAGAAATTGCAATGAGAAATTTTACTGTGTATGTATTCACATAACTATGCGAAGTTGTGTACTAAAATAGCAAATGAAAACTGTATATACAAGTGAAGATACAGTAAAATCTATGCATACAGTAACATATATAATAGAGGTTGTGAGTAGTTTGTTACATTTGCCATCGGACACCTAGTAAGATCTCTGGGTACAATGTATGGAGAGAGAGGAACATGCCTCCTGGTCCAATTCTTCCTAGTTCTGGAACTCTAGTCCCATATCCCTAGTCTCTATTTTACAAGAAACAAAATTTTTGTTTAAAGGGACAGAAAATGGAGGTTGATGTCCCATCTGGAAGCAATTTTTAGTCATTCCATGAAGATGCAAAAGGAGCATTTAGAGACACAGCCAATAAGCACTCACACCTCTAGTGATTTCCCTGATTGAGTTTCCAGAGAATAAATAGAACTCCATACTTTGTGCCCTTTTTGGTTCACACTAGGGAAATAAAGGAAGAGAGCATAAAAGTGTGTGTCCTTATCCTCCCTGTTCCCATCATAGAGCTGGCTTTATTAGAAGAAAAAAATGTGCGTGTGGGGGTGAGTGCGTGCGTATGCACGCGTGCGTACATACATGTGTTTCCTATGACAAAGAATGCCACTGTACCAACACAGCTCCCAAGCCCAAATATCTCAAAAATATTCTGAAACTCTGGTCACAACATGGTAATTACATTGATATACTGATGTACATTTTTAATCCCAGAAGTCAAGATGCAGAAGCAGGTGGATCTCTGTGAGTTTGAAGTCACCCTGATCTACAAAGACAGTTCCAGGCCAAGTGTGAATACAGAGTGAGGCTCTGTCTCTGAATGAATGAATGAATGAACGAATAAATAAATGAAGGGAAGGAAGAAAAAGGAAAGAAAAAAGAAAGACATTAGAATTACCAAGTGAAAAAGAGTAAGAAATTCTGTAAAATTATGTATTCAGATAAAAGGGTATTCCATTCTTCCATATTTTTCTCTTCGAGTAAATTATAAGTGAGTTATTAAATACTGAAACAATGTCATTCTTTTAAAGAAAATTTTAAAATGGCTTGCAGTTCATGTGTTTCAGAGAGCAGCTTGTAGGCAAATAAAGTGTTATGGCTTATTTAATGGAGAATTTTCACTTGATCTGCTTGGAACAGGCATTTAAAAATTATTCAATAACTACAAATACTGAAGGCTTATATAAAAAATATACCTGGTCAGGAATACATGGGATATTTTAAAGATCATTTAGAAGGAAGTTGTGAAATAAATATTGCATATAGGACTGGAGAGCTGGCCTAGGGGTTAAGAATATTGCCTGCTCCTTCAGAGGACCCAGGGTCAGTTTCCAGTAACCACATAGTGGCTCATACCCATCTGACCACAGGGGAATCTGATACCCTCTTTGGCCTCTATGAGTACTAGGCACTCACATAGTACTCAGATAAACATACAGGCAAAACATGCATACACATAAAATGAAAATAAATAAATAAATAAATAAATAAATAAATAAATAAATATTGAATGTACCCTTGAAATAGTGCAATAGAGAGAATATAGGCCACACTTAAAAAGTTGACTCTACCATAAGACTGTATATTTAGTTGGCCTTCTCTGAGAGCCAACTTTTAGAAATGTATGATTCAATTCAGTTTTGCTCCATTGGGTTTAATGGAAAAATTCATAGCATGATTGTTAGGAATTCAAGTCACATGTCTGCACCCTTAGCCTACTCCACTGTTACTTAGACTCTTCTCCATATCTAATTTATTTTCTCCTTTCTCTCTTCTGCTTAGGGAGGAAAGAGGAAAAACAACTGGTTACATCAGATGGAAGCAAGAGAATGTCCTCCCCATTTTCAAAGCCTTTCATTTGTCCACTCTTCTTCGGATGTATCCGCTTGCACACCTACTGTGTGGCAGATACTGAGATACTGCATTAGATGGGACATGACATCAGCAAACAAAAAAAAAATCCTATTTTTGGACATTTTTCATTCTAGTGAAGATCAGACAGTGTGGTTAAATAAATAGATTATAGCATTGATTTTAAACCGCTGTATGGTACAAAGGGAAATAATGTGAGGAAGTAATGGGTGTTTATGGCGGAGAACTATTTTAGGAAGGCAGGCAGGGAAAGACTCCTGAGGAGACCAGATACTTCAATAGAATATTAAATAGCAAGGAAGTGGCTGCATAAAGAACTCAAGGAAAAGTTAATAGGCTACGTAATGAGGTAACGCAAAAACACCAGAATGATGTCCATTTGTGTGTATTTTTGTCCTGAACTCATCCATACAACATAGATGCCTGCATAATTCCGTCCAACCTCCATTAAGACATACTAATATTGTATTTGACCGCTTATCGATAAACAACAAAGGGGAAGGCAACATAAATCATCATAAAAGCACATTTCCATACAACTGGGTGGCCAGTTCAGAACTCCAAACTGGAAAAAGTCTAGAAGGGAACCCCAAGTTCAAGGTAAACGCATCCCCAGGATGGCACTTTCTTGAATAATAGGGACAAATTGTCATAACAGGAATTAAGCAAGGCTCTCTCTGTGGTTGAGGGCAAGGAGACATCTTACACATCTAGGAGTGCTTGTAAGGAAAGAGGTTTTGATACATCTTTCATCCTCTCAAACTTGCAGTGGGAATCACAGGTTCTATGCCATTTGACCAGTGGAGCTGCTATAAGATAATGCCTAGATATGAAACACTCCACCATGAGGCATAGATACAATGCAGCACAGCGGATGTGGATATTGTACTAGAAACAAGAAGATGGAATTACCACTGCTGCAACTCCATGACATCCACAGAGAATCTACATCTAAGCATCCAGTGTGTGTAGTGTGCATTCTTTATGTGAGGCCAGCAACATACCTTCTGCAATCAGTGGTGCTGAACTGAACTGTTGTGTGCCAGACATGGGCAATGCAGAACAAATGAGAGAGGATGAGGGGGGGCAATTTCCTAGTGCATGGTGGGGTGCCACAATCACTAGTGTGGCTACTTTGGAAAAGAAAACACACACACACACACACACACACACACACACACACGTTGTTGCAATCTTACTTGGATTTGCCCATCGGTATTATTGTCATGAGGGTGCAACATCAAAGTGCTACACAAACTCAGGTTCCTATAGTACTTAATAGCTTGGATTTTAATGGCATCATTTCTTTGCTGTTTTTAGAGAAAGAAACTGTATGTTAATATCCATAGTGCTAAAGGTAATGGTTGGCAATGGGTTCTCAAATATAAATGTGCACTGACAGATTTTTTTTTACCTTGAATTATTCCATTTTTTGGTACATATGTCTAAACCTTTTCTAATTAGTAAAAACAAAACAGTAAAATTTTAACAGAAAGGATGCAAAAAGTGAACTAGAAGTCTAGGATTAATCCTACTATATAGCAACAGATTATTTTGTGTTCTAATTAGATAGCAGCACATTGATGATCACATGGAAAACAATTAACAGCATGCAAAAAAATATTAATGACGGATACATTCCATTACTAGCCCCTGATTCGTTAAAGCCAACTCCTCTATAGATTTTTAACATCTGCAAAGAAGCCACTTCCTTCATCTAACCAGTCTGTATTTCAAAGGCCATAAAGACCACAAGTACAAATGAATACAGAAAACCAAGGAATATTCAGAAATGGAGAATCAGTATATGACCACAGACACAAGACCCCGAGCAAAGGCTGAACAGAGACAGTGAATCTGATAGCTCACTACTCTCACAGACTAATAAAAGATATTGCCCACATATTAATGTTCATTGATGAGCCCATAGCCAAATCTCACAGCAAATAAAATGCACACTTAAAAGAAAGTATGAAAGGAAATAATGGGCAAGAAAATGGTCAGAAACATAGTGTTAAAACTCAAACAGGAAGAGGCATTAAACTGATGGAAAATAAATCAGCGCATATTTCTTCAGCACCTAAACATTGAATACTTTAAACACTGAAATTTTAATATTCTCCCATCAAATATTAATGTTTAATTAAATATACTTATATTTAATTAAATACTAATATCACAACTATAAAAATTTAATAAAATATTAAATTTCAAGTACCTAAATGAAGATAGCCTATGTGGACCACTAGCAATAATACCAGTAAGTAGTAATTTTTTGAGTTGCAAGGAAGATCATACTTATGATATTATGATATATGATATATATATGTGTATGTATGTATATATATATATATATATATATATATATATATATATATATATATATATATTATCAACTTTCTGGGAATGATCATCTCAAAAGACTTAACTTTCTCTTTGAGGTTACCACTCTTTAAACTTCCTGAAGAATTCAGTGAAAGCCAAACAATTTTTTTTGTCTCAAGTGTATAGTTTCTTTGATACAAGTTTGTCTTATAGTAAACATTGCTTTATGTACAAGTTTCTGTTGCTGTGATTAATACCAGGACCAAGAGCAAGGATGAAAGGGTTTATTACAGAAGCTCAAGCCAGGAACCTAGAGGTAGAAACTGAGGCAGAGAGCACAGAAGAACACTACTTACTGACTTGCATATAGGCTCACGTCTCTTCCAGCCCCGTGCCCTCTGGTCAAGGATGTCATCTCCCACAGTGGACTAAGCCCTTCTACATTGTTAACGAACTGTCAAGAAAATGTCCCACAGACAGGCCCATAAGCCAATCCGATAAAAGTCATTCCTCAACCAAGGTTCCTATTTCCCAGATAAGTCAAGGTAACAACCAAGACTCCTAGTCATGTCAAGTTTTCTAGTAGACAAAAAGAAAAAGAAAAATTAAAGTGTGTCTGGACCTACACACACCCTCTTTCCCCCTCCCCGCCCCCCCCCGTGTGTGTGTGTGTGTGTGTGTGTGTGTGTGTGTGTGTGGTGGGGGATGTATATCAAGCTTTAGGACTCACAATCTAAGATCACAATGAAATATACAAAAAAGAGAAGAAGATGGTGATGTGAACTCATTAAATACTTGTTGAATAGCAAAACTGGGTCTGCAGATCTTTCTTGTTTAGATTGTATTTTATAGTCTTCTATTTTAAACTTTAGGAGAATTAGTTTAATCAGTAAGAAGAAATTTGAACACAATTTTGACTGTTCAAGTATTAAAAGGAAATGGGATTCCAAAGACCCTAAAACCAGTCTTACTATCTGAAATGCCACCTAGGGTTGAATTCATTTTGATTAAGTAAAATCTCTTAATTCAGGAACTGAATTAGAATAGTGCAAGCTTCCCTCCATCTTTGCTCCAGGATCAAGATTACCACACATTAAAAAAAAAATACAGTGGCAAGACTTCATTCCACAGGTGTTTGCCTTTATATAACCATCCTTTAAGAAATCTGAAGGGCAAGGCAATGCAGTTAATAAAGTCCACTCAAAACCGAAAGCAAGTATGGGCCATCTCATTCCATGTTTACTATGGTGTAAGTTTTAGATAGCAGCGAGAATGACATCTTTTCCTTCAAGGAAAGCTTTAAAGCTCAATGGACTTTGGTTCTTTTTGGCATAAAAGCACCAAAGCTTTGTGCATAAATCATTCCAGATATTCTCAAATGTGTATTTGAAAAACTGGATGCCCTCAAGCTCTATGCCAACCAAATAAATACAAAGAAGAGCCTTATGTTGCACTGAGAAAAGAAATTATTCAATTCAATTGAGATTAATGTAAAAAGAGGCAAATGTTGGCAAAGGAACGGGCGGTTATTCTCCTGATTTCTCAAAGCAAAGAGCATGGGGTGATCTGTTAAATGTGGGAAATTAGGTCTGCATCTCTCTTCTCCATGAAACATACCATTTAATCCACACAGGCAATGGTGAGGAATGTTCTGTTCATATAGAAAGAGACACTTTTCCCTTGTGAATAATTCAACTCTGTTACATATATCACCAGTTCTCCTGGTTATTTACATATGAACGACATCGGCTCTTGTTTCTGACTCCCATGGACCCTACTGTGGTGATCTTGTTCATGGTGGAAGGATCAGTGAGGAGGAATGGTTTAAATTCAGAACTGCGGCTGGAAGTTTTACTTGTATCTGCTTTGCTCTTTTTTTTTTTTTTTTTTTTAAATGAGGCACTTTGACTATTCCTGTTGCTTTCTTTGCTTAATCTTCATCAGGATTGGAAATCTCCGAAATTAAACTAACCAATGCCCTGCTGACAACCACCTGTTGTATAAATCAAATACTGTTGGGAATAAAACAATACCATTCTTTTCCTTGTTCTTGTAAAATATTAAACACACAACTTTTAAACAGAATGTGTACCATGTTCCCCAAAGGCCAAAGTGTTCAAAGTTAATCAGTGAGTAAGTATTGTGACATCACTGGAGGTAGACACACTGAACAAAGCTCTCTATGTGTGACCCTCCATCAGCAGAGAGATGAGAGACATGAGGGTTGCTGAAAATCTCTGATGAGGATATCATTTCTCTCTCTCTCCCTCCCTCTTCTCTTACTCTGTCTCTCCCCTCTTATTCCCCCCAGCCTCTCCTCCCCTTCCCTCTCCTTTGTGTGTTTCTAGATTCTGGTCTTACACTTGGCAGAAGACCTAGGGTATTTTGCAATCAAACCTCCTGGGACTGTGATAGCATGAACATCAGTACCATCGTCTGATTCTCTGAAGTAGTCAGCACACAGTTAACTTTGGCTAAGGTCACAGTGAAACATGCCTTTCACACTCCAGGAAAAGCATTTCAACATCAGTGGGCAAACAGGAAACGGATTGACAGTGTCTCCTCTAAACCCAGTTGATGGAGGCAAACCAAATGTTTTCTCAATCTGAGTAAGATTCCTTCACATCAGAAACCAAGTCAGGGCCTCCAGGAAGGTGGTACCTGACATGACTTGCAGGTCATGGAACAGAAAGCCCTGGAATATGATCTGATCAATGACAGTACAGGCTGGAATTCACACTAGGGGAAGGGAAAACAGGCTGAACCTAGGTTCTCAGCTCCCTGGCATCCCCTGTGAGTTGTAGGGAAGTGCCAAGTTATTTCACTGGGGCTTCTATTTCCTGAACTCACGGCCATAGCACAAGCAATTACAGGAATGATGGAGCTGGGGCAGAAGAAGGAAAATGTTTCACCCCTGTCATCCAACTGGACATTTGTCAGAAGAAAGACAAGCAGCACATTTCCACCATGAAGCTTCCTTCTGTCATGCCATGTGCTTTGGATGCCTGACCCTGAAGTCAATTATATTACTATGATGGACACTGCCCTTGGGGGCTCAGAGTTGGGGGAGAGATATAGACAGCAGTCATCAATTCTCTCCATCCTTGCCTCTCTGTCCCTCCAAAGAACTCTACCTGGTACATTCAGAGCCTTGCTTGGCACTGGAGTGAGAATTGAATTTGTCCAGAGTTTCCAGAAACATTATTAAGTTTTGGAGACTTGAGAAGGGACTGTCAGGATTCTAGCACTGGCAATGAGAACTTCTTAGAGATTTCACTTCAGTGTGACACTTAGAGCTCAAGGAGACTGAGGGACAGGCAAGGATGAAAATGTTACTATTGCCTAGATATAGAGGCTCTATTTAGAGGCAGGCAATCCAGCAGGAAGGCCAGTGTTCTGAGTTTCTCCAGCCCCTACAGAAGCTATTCTGTGGTTCACCCAGAGTGTGTACTGCATAAAGATTTAGAGTATAAATGGATTTATTTACTATTTTTTTCAGTAAAAGATCCAGTAGATTAGTGGTTTTCGGGCCCCTAAACAATCCAGGAAGAGCAAAAGACTTTCCAGACTCTGAAAAGACGGAAAAAAAAATCCTATAGCATAAAGAGCATTGGTGTTTGATTTTATGAAATTTTGTCACAGAGTCAAGGCATAAATAACTATCTGGTCACTATTACTGTTTTCTAGGTATTCTGATTTCCAATGAGAAATCAATAGCTATACATATTTTCACAAATATAACTATTTGATTACTTTGTGTGTGTGCACTTTTTCCAAAATGAAATCTTTGAATCCATTACATTATTAACATTACCCAACTGTCCCAAAAGAACATTTCTGTTCTCTTGAGAGACTGAGATGCAGCAGTTAAGTGTCTTGATCAGGTCACACATTGGGGTAGTGACCTGAAACTAGAACCCAATAAAGCAAATCCATGCCCAAATTATTGTCCACAAAGCAGTGGCCCCTTCCAAAATATTATCTGCAGCTGATGAGGGTACATGGTTTTCCTTCCCTTTGAGACATCTAACATCTCAGTGGCCACAGATGGACTAGTTGGTGTTGGCAAGTACTCTACTAGAGGCTTTGCCAGAAATAAATAAGGAAGAAAGGAAAGAAAAGTAAGCAAAGAATGGCATACATTTGAGCTTGTATCTTGCAGACAGGGAGTTTGAGGGGTCCTGAGTCACTCAGCTATGAGCACTTTCAAATGTGTTAAGAGACTTGTATAGGGTGCAAATAACCCAAGAATTACCTGCTGAATAAAAAGTAAAAATCTGACACATTCAAAGAGATTCTTAAGGCACAGACTTGGCATTGCTGACAGAAATCCATTCTCCCTCAAGGGCATTTTCTAACTTGTAATTTAAGAGCACATAAAGTTCAAGGCCTGAAGATTTTCCAAATTAAAAATAAAACAAAACAAAACCCCTTAGAACTAAAATCCTTAGTTACAGAGCTACTCTGAACTAGGCAGAGTAAACAGGATGAGACAGATAGACAGGTCAGACACAGATTATATGAATTAAGTTCTAGGGTACCTGTGCTGAGAAATCTTGTTCAACTTCTGAAAAGCAGGATGACCTCATGCAGGTTACTTAACCTCTGTGTGAAAAATGAGCAAGACAACTGACTGTGAAGAGTCATCCAGCTGATTCCCAGCAAATACTGAGCATACTTCCTGGCACAGAAATATCTCCCAGGAAAGCTTGGTGTAGTACTTACTGTCTGCCAAGCTATGCTGACCATGGAATGCATGTCTTTAATTAAGCCAAGAGACAAAGACTTGCCGGGCGGTGGTGGCGCACGCCTTTAATCCCAGCACTTGGGAGGCAGAGCAGGCGGATTTCTGAGTTCGAGGCCAGCCTGGTCTACAGAGTGAGTTCCAGGACAGCCAAGCTACACAGAGAAACCCTGTCTCGAAAAAAAAAAACCAAAAAAAAAAAAAAAAAAAAAAAAAGACACAGACTTGAGTTGGCTGCTTGGCTAGCCAGGGTATGACAATGACGCCGGACAATATACATTACACTCTGAGAATTGGCATTTAGATTATTTCTTAAAAAAAGAAGTAGCTAGATAGCAGCTCATACTATTAATCCAAGCAGTCAGGAGGAAGATACAGGTAGCTCTCAGCCTGGACTACATAGAGAGTTCCAGGTCAATGTGGCTATACAGTGTATCCCTGTCTCAAAGAATCAAATGAGAACAGGAAAGGACAGATGACAAGATTAGGAAGTGGATACAGTAGTTACCAGGCATGTATAAGGACTGGAGTTTGGATCCTCAGAACCAATGTAAAGTTGGCTACAAAAGCATACATCTGTAATCCCAGTGCTTCTAAAGAGATGGAGTCAGAGGCATAAGAATTGCCAGAAGCTTGTCAATCAGCTAGCATAGCATATGTAGCTGTGAACAACAGACACTCTCTCAGACAGGGTGGAAAGTGAGGGCCAATACCCAAGACTGTCCTCTGACTTCCACACAAGTGTCACATCATATAGACTTCTGCACTTACACACATGTGTGGACACACACACACACACACACACACACACACACACACACACTATATATGTATACACATGGCAAAATATCCATGAATTTTCACATTTGTTTTGTGGAAACAAGCTTCCTACATTTTTCCTTCTTGAAGAGTAATCATCATTTGCCCTGGAATGAGCAGGGGTGCTAATTTTGAACTCAAGTGTGGGAAGGCCATGGTGACACTCCACTGGAGTAAGTTTCCAGAGAGTCTGTGGAGAGACTCCAAAGAACACATACATCTTGGAGATTACCAAGGCCACATCATGCACATAATGATGCATATGCTAATGTAAATAATTAAATAATAACACTGCATAGTTATTCCACAACATTTATCTAATGGTGCTGACAACCTATTGTGAGAATTAATAAGTCTGGGAGATATACCAGATGAGGTTCCTTTTCAGCATTTCCAAAGCCAGAACCTTGACTTGGATTCACTTGTTAATAACCTGCTTGTTAACACCTTTTTATTTTTTTAATTTTATCCAAATCTGCTTTTATACCATTTTAATTACATGCGAGTATTAACATCAGTTCTAGGTTGAGGAACTAGCAATACAATAGATGCAAATAGTCAAAGAACAAGCAAGGCAATAAACAAAGTCCCTTGATCACTCCCATGACCACTGTATCTAAGGGGTTATCAGGATGACCAAAATATTTGAGGCTACATCCCTGTTCTAGCCCAAAGTCATTTTCATGCCTGAAGTCTACTTCTTTGTTCTAGCCTAAAATTTAGATTCCTGCTTCAAATTACTTCTTTGTTCTAGCCTAATGTCAGATTCCTGCCTGAAACCCAGTTCCTTGTCCTTGGCCGATGTCAGATTCCTGCCAATCAGCCCCAAAAGCTGTCCACATCTTCCCCTTCTTTATTTCATTAACAAGACCAAGCCTGTCTTAGGTCATTCTGGCAAGAATGCCTTCATTACCCATCATAGAATGTGCATTTTCAAAAGCAATGCACTTCTGTCTTAGGTTAGTAAGGCTCTGTGCAGAATCTTACATGTCCTTGGGCTTGCCAACCTGTTAAATTAATAACTGTGTCTGGGGGTCCATTTTCAGTTTCAAGCCATGTATTTTGGCTGCCAACAGGTTGATGTTGTTAAAGACAAGCTTTAACATGATGGGCAGGAATAAATGTATTCCCAGGACAAAAAGAGCTAGCATGATCAAGCTATATATGCCATTCTTGAAGCTTGACCAAAATGGAAATACTGACCTCAGGCCATAGATAATTTTATCAGCAGCATCTGCAGCATCAAAGCTCAGCAGAGCAACATTCTTTAAATTCATAATCTCTCTATGCAAAGTTAAGACATCCAGAGAGGTGTTAGAATTATGTCAAATACCCTGAAAATGTCTTTTAACTTTTTCATAATTATAATGACTATCATTGTAAATTTTAGAAGTAACACAAATCCATTGGTATTTGGCATAACACTCAAGATGGTCATCTCGAATGTTAGCCCTGAGCTGTATTTCCTTACAGTTTGGACCTCTCTTATTTAATGATCCTAATTCTACTCACAGGAACCCATAGGTATGTCTTTTATCCTAGCATGTTTTCTGTCAGCAAGGGGCTTCTTGTTAACCCCATGCTTATTTCTATTGTAGCCATCATTAAAAGCATTTTGATCATTTACCTGTCCACGTTCTTCATGAATCATGCATGCTAAGAAGAAAGGGGCTGTGTTATTATATCTGTGTTTCTGACATTTGATGGACAATCTAGATGATAATACACAAGCATGGTATTTGTTGAATGGATGATTTTACCAGTTTATACATGAATATTGTAATATAGTGAGGCTTACATTCACAACCTTACATCAGTTGTCCCAGATTCTAAGACCAATTGTTTTCAGAACTTGTACGATATAGTTGTTCTTTACGAAGTCTTCAAATCAACCTGATTCAACACCCATTTATGAACATTCTTTTAGATGCCAGGCACTACTCTGGCAATGGTGTTTGATGAAATATCTCTGACTTCCTAGAGCTAGGAAGACGATTTGCTCAGACAATAGGGTCAGAAGATGTGCCTCTATCCATTTAGTCTTTAGCTAAAATGCTGATCTTGCCCTGGAGATGCTCATAGTCATTCCTTAGCAACCTTACTACAAGGTCCATTATAAGCATGTATAGTGGCTAATTTTGCATGTCAATTTGACTAAGACTACTTAGACCAACCATTACCTCTGATTGCAACATAAGACCAGTTCTGCACACTAGTATTTGAATCTATAGATTCCATAAAAAGAATGCCCACCCATGCCTGAGTGAGTGAATACCATTTAATCTATCAATAGCCTTAAAAGACAAAAGAGCAGAGTAAAAAGGCCATTCTTCTGCCTTCAGAGCTAGGGTGTAGCTGCTAAGGCTTTTTCCAGCTCTAGGGCAGGGATTTATCCTAGTGACCTCCAGGTTTCTCAGACATTTGGGCTGGTTTTAAATCACCAGCTGTCCTGAGTCTATACCTAGTAAAGGGCAGATTATGAGGCTTTTTGGCTTCCACAATCAAGGTGCCAGATTCTCATCTATAATATCAAACCTTATACACATTTGAGGTACCTGTTTGCTCTGGAGGTCCTGGCTAACACAGCACTTTAAGATGACCTGTGGGAGGCCTCAGTTGGAATCCTTTTGCATTCTACAGTAGACTCTTTGCTTTTTAGGTGGGAATCTTAGTGATCCTCCAGAGTCCTCCTTTTGTCTTCAAGTAAGGAGCTTGAATCCAGGTGAGCAATGATACCTATGTTATAGAAAACCTCTACTCCATTCAAGAATGTTCTTTAATCCATATTCTACTACCATTTCTGTCTAACACTTGAGCCTGGAATTTAGCCAAAAGGGATTAACAATCATATGTGTAAAGGCAAGAAAAGAACTAAAATATTGAAAATAAATCTGTCTTCCTAAAATATGACAGTGAACTATTGATTTTTACATGGGGCTATGAAGAAATGGTCTTACTACATGTACACAGCAGATGAACAGTGAACACATGATTAGTTTGTGAAGCTGAAATGAACCATACATTAACAATGGCAATCATTAAGCTGAAATTCCACTGATGTTAGTCATTCATTGACATTTGTGGGCTTTATTCCATATGTATGTCATAAATATGCATTCAGTAACCATCAAGTATCATAGTCAAATTCTACAAGGTATTGAGCACACATTCTAGGCTATATAAAGGAAATAGTCCTTGTGGAGTCTGCCACATACACTGTAAATCATTGCAATGATGATACTTTTTTTTTATTCTGTGTTAACTCATCACTTTTTATCTCAAGGTGTCTTTAATAAATTTGAGTACACTGAGAAAGTACACTGAGTACTGAAAGAAAGTTGTAAGAATATTCCCAAAGTCCTTGACTACATTCATCAAGAAATATAAATATTCACTGCCTTGTGTGGGTGGGCAAGCTCAGTAAAAGAAAAAATACTACAATAAAATGAATTATTTGAACCCCAACTTGCTTGATGAACCTTGGTAGCAGATGTTTACTCAGTTAAGGGCTGACCTACCTAAGTATGGGTTTTAGGATAGATTTTCTGATATCTAAGGCAGGCCCACCCTAAACCCACATACACAACAAGGCATGCTGTTACAAGACATTGAATCATTATGCCATCCAGTGTCATTGGATTTGTTCACAAAGAACCACAGTATTCTATTTTCATCGCCTTTAATCCTCTCAACAGAAGAAAAGGTTGAATATTATTTCCATTTTCCAGATTAAAAAATAGATTCATAAATATCAACAGATATAACTATAAAGATGTAAACCTCTATGATGTAAATCTACTTCTAATTAAGGCTGTGTTTCTTACATGTATGCATGCAACTTCTTTAATAAAAAATAAAATTGGAGTCAACAAATGTTCATACACTACCCCCCAGCATCTGCCTGGCACGGACTCTATACCTCCTTATGTTGATATGTTGGTCAAGAACCAAAAAAAAAAAAAAAAAAAAAAAAAAAAACACTCCAACAAACAAACAAAAATGGAATGTCATGATGCTGTATGTGGTAGACAGTGATAGACACTGTCAACAAAATGACTCAGGGGTGATACCTCTAGATTTTTTCTTCTTCCTAAACACAGAAGCTCCTTAGAATTTTCACCGTAAATTGTTAGAATTGGAAATTTGAGAATAATTTTAGAGGAAAGCTGTAATTTTCATGGAGTTGCCAAAGTCTGCTGTCTGAAAGAGCCAAGATTATGTTATTTTCCTGAGTGGTGTGCTAGTAGACATTCCCACTTGGCTGTGCTGGGTAAAGTCTCCCTAAACACTGACCTCTGAGCCCACGCTGATCATCTAACTTTAATTTTAAATAATAAAAAAGTAAAAGCAATAATGGATACAATGCCAACAACAATTTAGCTTCAATTTATTGAGTTCTTTAATCCCCATAAAGAGTCCTAGGACTTTGGTTGGCATCATGTAAATCACATCATTATGGAAGAGGAAACTGGACTCACAAAGATTGGATTTTTTGCCCATGTTCTCACAGCTAGTAATTGGCAAGGCTAAATTCAGACAAGACTTCACTTCAGAGCTCGTGTGATTAACCATCATGCATGCCAGCTCTGATGAAGCAAGACAGGATGAGTTCTGGACATGTGGAAAGCCCACTGAGACTCTGCTGCCACCTAGCATCTCTGTTGATTCCACCTCAGTTTTTGCCAGCCAGTCAGGTGTAATGTCTTCAGCTCCCTGACACCTACTGATGTGGCCACTGCCTACAGATGGACCAAATTATGTGATCTCACCCCAAATTCTGGTTGTTGGCTACCTGTCATGTCTCCACTGAGAGCTCAATGAGCAAATAAAATTATCTATCCCTATGCACTATGACCATTTCTAGGTTCACAGGTATGCTGGAGCTGGGCACAGAAAAAAAAATTCACAGTTTAAAAGCTACATTATACATTCTGCTGCACACCAGCTGTCAAAATGAATGTGCTTTGATTCTTCTAGAAGAACCACCCTGTCACATTCCTACCCTCAACATCCAGCTGGCTCTAGGGTGATGAATCTGGCAACAGGCTCTCACCCCATGTGGTCCCTTATTGCCTAGTTCTCCTGCCCAGATGGATCCACACTTCCAATTTACTATGCCTCATCTCATGCAAAGCACCTTATTCCTATCCTTCTTTTGACCTAGATGCCAAGGAATTTTCTATAAATGAGCCAAAGGAATAATACATACCTCCCATTTAAGAGTGTATTAATCCTAAAGAGACTTTTTGACTGAGAAACCTTTCATTACGTCTCCCAACCATGTGTGTCCATAGGTTCGGCTCAGCCATACCCAGTGAGTCTTCTTGAACATTCTAAATGTGTATCCTACACCCAATTACTCAAGCAGCAATCCATATAATTGCTTGCTTGTACTTAGCAAAATGAGGATTATTTATGCCTATTGAAATCCCAGTCTTGGTGGTTTAACAACCTTATAGGCACCATGTTAGGAAGTGAACTGTTAGGGACATTGTAGATAATTAATTCTTGAACCAGTGCTATTCAGCAAAAAGAGAATATAAACCACATGTCATTTTAACTTTTCTAGTAATCACATTTATAGAAAAAAAAAAGAGAATCAGTGAGATGACTTGATTCTTTAGTTAAATCAATATATCCAAAATATCATCACCTTAATATGTAAACAATATAGGATTTATTAACAAGACCTATTCTGGTACCAAGTTTTCAAATTTACACATTCATTTTACACATAGCACATGTCAATTTGGATGTCAAATTTTCATTGGAAATACTTTCTTTGAATTTATATTTAATGAGACATTGAAATAGTAGATTCACATGTCCAACTGTATAAAATGTGCCTAAACATTTCCTAATAACAGTCAAGTCAGGTTTAAAATGTAAAGGCAATAAAGTAAGTAAAATTAAAACTCCAGCTTCCCTCAGATGTACTAGCTATGTACTAAGTACACAATGACTCCATGTGACAAATGTCAGCTGTCCTTGAGAATCCAATTTGAATGATTACATGAGAAAATGAATTTAAATTATCAATATTTAATGAAGTAATTGTGAAGAATATGTTGGTGATGCTGTTGATTAAATGGTCTTAAGTTCCTTGGATTCTCTCTGGTGTTTTAATCACCTTTTGCAGCAGTTAAATCTTCTGTCCTTTGCATGGAGTGTCCAGGTGAGGCTGTAAAAGGGTGCCAAATAAGTTGGGAGGCCTGGAGTTCAGACTCAGCTCAATCATCAGGCCTCAATTCAGTCTAATAACAGCAATAACTGGTGCAATTGGGGACACTTAGTTCTTCTGTTTGTTGTTGATGCTATTTGAGCCCTCCCCACTTTCCAATCCACATGATTGTTTTTTTATCTCCATTGCTCTCATAGGACAGTCATGAACTTGCTGATGGACAGAACTTCGTTTACCGTAGATAAGGTTGACCAGATGTCCTACATTTGACGGGAAGGACTGTGACTCAAATTAAAGCTCATGCTCCCAGCTCACCTGTTTAGAAATATGATGATTTTATAGTAAAATTGTGATTCTAGCAGGCACTCAGAAGGTCACTGCCTCGAGGGAGTGAACAGAAAATAATGGGAGGCCCAGGATGTCTAGTGCTCAAAATGGGCTTCCTCTTCCATATATATAATTTTAAGAAATAATAAAACAGAACTAGTCTTGTGACAAATAAAAAGCATAAACTGGCCTGAATTAAATACCAAGATTTAATTTGCAATTTTTGGAGATTTCTCTGGTCTTTTTTTATTATTCATGCCCTTCTCACAACTGTGTTCCCTCTGTTTCCCTGATTATTAAAATTAGTTTTCTTCTCTGACAATTTCCACCCCCACCCGATTTCCTTTCAAAGATTAACTGCCCATAGAGCTTTGGATTTTGCACTCAGTCAGAAGTCTATACACTATTGGCTGCCCTGACCTCTGGTGTTTCAGACTAATCCTATTCCCCCCAGTCTTTCATTTCCTCTTCAATTCCCCAGCTTGTAAAAATGCCAAGATTGTGCTGATTGACTCTCCTGACCTATGATTTAAGAAATGGAGGCAAAGAAGGCACAGGATTTCTGTTTTATTTTTATTTTACAGCTGAAGAAGAACCCTGGATCAACATTATTTTTGCAACCTCCCTCACTGCACAAATCTGAGCTTTACATACAGCAGTGGTAAACACATCTCCTTCAAATGCATGAGTGAGATTACAGACAGAGTGGACTAGATAAAAATCTTTCATTCTGAACTATTTAGAATCTAGAAGTTACAATAACCACCTTGAGGGCATTTAGACTGTTCAAATGAGTCAGTTCAAGTAAAGTACTTAGAATTACTACAGACCCACTGAACAGGCAAATAACATGTCCTTCACCATTCCTTTCTCATCTCCAGTTCTCTGCTACATGCAGCAAAATGCTGTGTCCAGCTCATGAACAGATCACAACAGTCTTTTCAGTTGACCAAGCTGACATAGGGCCAGCTGAAGCTGACTTCCATGAGCATTGCTAAGTGTCTTAGGTTTCTATTGCTGTCATAAACACCTTGACCAAAAGCAATTTGGAAAGTTATAACTTACAACTTATAACCAATCCATCATGAAGGGAAGTCAGGGCAGGACCTGGAGGCAGGAACATGAATCAGAGGGTATGGAGGAATGAGAAATACTGCTTACTAGCTTGTTCCACATGGCTGGCTCGTTTGCATTCTTATACATCCCAGGACCATCTGCCCAGGAATGGTTAACTCACAGAGGGCTAGGTCCTCCCACATAAATCATTAATCAAGAAGATATCCTACAGACTTACCTACAATAATGGAGGAATTTTCTCAAGTGAAGTTCCTCTTCCCAGATGACTATAGCTTGTGTTAACAAAAATCCACACCAGGATATTAAGTTTCATCTCCAAATATCTGTATTCCCATAGCTGTAAAGTTCTGTATGTTCAGCTACATTGGGATACGTATTACCTAATATGTATTACCTAATATGTATTGCTAACTAAGCAAGAAGTTAAGTATGTTAGAGCAATTTATTCTTCAGAGGATGCATCAAATTCTATGTGTAGCTCATGAAGGCTTAGTGGCAGCCTCTTCTAATACAAACAAGATATTCTACATCATAATATGATGATGCCCTAAACAAGCATGATGAGGAACAAGCTCACAAGCATGGACTAGACAAGATTTTATAATATGACTCTGGGGTAGCTACCATATCAGCCTGTTCTTTCTGCCTTTACCCCATATATACACAGCTAGACTGCATAATGTCATGTGGTGACACAGTGCCATTCTGTCACATCTGAAGCTTTTCTAGTCTTCTTCCAATGGTCTTGTGCTACCTCACCTGTCTATTCATTGACTAACTTCTGCTCAGGAACTGCTCAAGAGTTCCCTCTCCTCTAAGGCACTCTGTATTCTACAATTACACTACACTCATGTGCCCATTCTCAGTGTGCCCTCCATGTTAATGGGATCACTCCTTTCATGGATAGCAACAGCATGCCCAAAACATCTGGCTCCATGTCTATCTGCCCTGTACTACCACTCCTCTGCTAGATCCCAAAGTAAATACTGAAGGTTGTTTGGCTGAAGGAATGAATGATTATAGCTTTTGAGTTTATAATGTTCCTTTGGTAAAAGTTCACGTCTGCAATTTTTGTACTCCTCCTCCTCACTAATGACAATTCCATTTGTTATAGACAAAAACTTTAGCTCATAGAGCTGAAATCATCTGCACAAATGTCCATTGAGAGAGAGAGACAGTTACAAAGACAGGTAGATGGAAGAAAGGGAGGGAGGGAAGGAGGAGGGAGAGAGGGAGAGAGAGGGAGAGAGAGAGATTCTAAATCTAAATAAAAGGCCTAGCATGTTCTAGGAAAAAGCTCCACAAATGCATTATGCTGCATGATCTTCAAAACAGTGCTACCACCGAATAGAAGTAAGAAGCACAGAAACCCAGGATGCCATGAGTCGTCCCTCAGCAGATGCCTGTGTTCTGAATGCACATTTTGGCCTTTAGTGCTCACGTTCTTCCTTTGAATCAAGCTGTCTTCCAGCTTAAGCCAATGGACACTCTCTTGTACTCAGTAAACAGAATTTCTTCCATCTGTTGCTTCAGCTGGGCGGGGCGGGCCAATCATTTTTCAGTATACAGAGCAAAGTGTTCCAATAAACCCACTCTGGCCCTGAACTCTGTTCCAACTGGGTCAGGAGTTGCATATGGTCAGGTCCCAAGCGCTGCAAGGAGTGGGTCAAAGGCTGTGTTCATCCCAGGCCTGTTTTACAGGGTTAGCTGCCTACCAGTCACCATTTTTAAGCTAAATCATTTTCCATATTTTAGACCATAAATCTCAAT
Organism: Mastomys natalensis; assembly: GCA_021653895.1. Classification (NCBI taxonomy): domain Eukaryota; kingdom Metazoa; phylum Chordata; class Mammalia; order Rodentia; family Muridae; genus Mastomys; species Mastomys natalensis. The sequence goes on from JAJTUV010001117.1 coordinate 666,639, forward strand.
ATTACTAAGGCATTATTTTTGCCCAATATTTACACATTTATAAAATAATTTTATTATCATCTGGCAGCTTGACAACGTCCCAGTTAGACAGATTGGATTTTACTATTCCCAAGGAGAGACTGCACACAAAGCAGGACAGGTCTTAGATGGGAGCACTGGGGCTTAAAGTCACAGCTCCTTATTTTGTTTTGTAAGCCAGCACTCTGAGGGGAGAGGAGGACAGAATTGTCCATTCCTGAACGGCTGGCGGACAGCTAAATAGAAATATATCTCTCAAAACAGAAATACCTAGAACAAGAGTTCTGCTGTCTACACTGTCTGAAAAGCAGGGCCCTCCATACCTGTCTCCCTGATCCCATCTGACAGCCACACTGGTAAAACATCCTCATTTCCCACCTTCCCCAACAACACTGTGATAGATTCCAAGGGAATGCTTTCAGTTGGGAAATAGATATTTATAAAAATAAAAATTAGAGAACAAGAGGTGATAGACTTTAGAGCCCTTGGGACAGATGCTAAACAGCCGACTAAGTCGAAGAACGTCAGCTCGATCTGTGGACACCATTTCGGCTCTCCACAGAGAGGCAGGCATATACATGTAGGCAGATAGCAACTCAAATCCTAAAACTCTGTTTCTTTTAGAAAATATGTTGTTGTTGTTGTTTTCCTAGAGACAATTTCTGAATCTCTGGGAGATCCACATACAAGTCATCAAGTGCGGGAAACTGAAGCCGCAGTCCCTAATTTGCTATTTATTGTAACAACACTGCCTGGTGTTTATACAGCACATTCCATTCTGTGATCTCCAAGAATGTTATGATCCTTTCCACTAAAACAGATGGAGAAACTAAGGCACACAAGACCACCCACACAGTCACCCCAACGGGCCAAGAGCAGAAGCCATCTTACTCACTGGCTGCCACCAATCCCTCTGTCAGCACCACATCCAGATTCATTGAACTCCTAAGGCACAGTAACACGGCAGTGAGCTCCACATGGAAAGATGGGCATTATCCACACCCTCGGTATGAAAGCTGGATCATCTGACATGCAGACTGTAGGGTTGGTCCATGGCTGAGGCCAGAGCTCAGAACAGTAACCTGAGAACTTCCCCACCGCAAGCCTTAGCTCCACCCTTGATATTTTATCCCTTAAGTTTTGATTCCTCCGACTTATAAATATTTGGGATATGATACTTTACATTATCATCAGTCTTTTATAACTTGTGAATCAAACTTTTAAACATCAGCAAGAAAGTGCTAAGGAAGAGAACTGTAGGGCAATGAGAACAGAGAGTAGAGACACGGAAAAGAGGATTTTGCCAAGAGGCAGAGCATCAGGAAACAAAACAAAACAAAAAACAAAAACAAAACAAAAAAAGCCTGGATTTATTTAGGAGCCCCAGAAATGTTTACCTTCCTTTTTAATTGATTTTCAGTGACTTGGACACAACATTGCAATTTCTACAAAGTACCTATCTTAAATCATACAATAATTCTTTTATAAACCTCTCAGCTTTCTTAGAGGGTGAGTTTAAGACATTCTATGTGATCCTTAAATCTTGAAATATTTCAAAGAAATACTTGAATGATGGGTGATGAGACATTTGAAATCAGTACTGAGGTTGCCATGGGAGATTATCTAGGAGGTGACAAAGGGCTTGCCTGAGCTCTGGAATATAACCAATCAGGACTGCCTCCCTCGACACATGGTTTACTTGCCCTATGGCCTGAATGGATTGCCTAACCTTCCAGCACTTCCATGGTTTATCTATAAAACGAGGGTAATAACACTTACCTACTCCATGAGTTTTATCAGGAGGATTAAGTCTGATAATATCCTGAAGGTAAGTAAAGGCTGAGGCAGCATACGTGCTCACACTGAGAATTACAAAGGACACCACAGTGCCAAAATCCCAATGTCTGTTAACCAGGAAAATGTAAACAGGCCACTCAGACATGCTCACTCATAACTGCTATCAAAGAGGACTGTTTTTAATATAGAATGCACATGCAGTCAATTGTGAGTAAGAATAACTAAATAGTTATAAAAAAATATAAGGTAGTGGTCATGAGAGAACATCTGAAAGATTTCGTTAATTATCCACTCTTCCTTGAGCAAGCTATCTTTCTACTTAGGGCCTTTGTTTACCCATCCAGATAATGGGAAGAATAACAACAGAACCTACTTCTTACAGAAGGCAGAAGTTTTAAATTCTTTGAATATTGGTTCTGAATTCTCACTGAGGCCATAGTAACTTAGAGTGTGTGTGGTGTGTGTGTGTGGGGGGTCTTACATAAAGAGACAACTTGCAACCTTCTAAAGCCCAGTTGGGAATAATAATAACATTCCTTGGCATTACCTTAAGTTCAAACTAATATAACTAATTTATAGCCAATATCTCTTCTTAGGGAGAAAGACTGAGAGAAAAGGCCAAGATACACTGGATTTGTATATAAAAAGCACTATATCAGGGCCCAGCCAACAGTAAGCTCTAAGAAGTACTCAGCATTTCCATCTCATTTCTGTGATGGTGGTAGCACCCAGCTCCAGTCAGCTATTACTCAATTGAATTAAACTATAATATAAACTAAAGTTTACGTATTTTAAGCTATTTAAAACTATGTAAGCTTTTAAAAACAGCTCAAGGTAAAGGAAAGGCTGACGTTTGTTTCTTGCCTACACCAGCAACTTTTTTCATTCTGCTTTTGCTTTCTTTCCACTGTTGTCTTGAGGTTCCCTGTACAAAGGCCATGCCTTGCAAAGTCCTGTTTGGTCCAAGGAATCACAAGCCTTGGCCAGTTATTTTGCCATCACCAAACAGGTTCTGAATCCAAGTATAAAGCTGGGAACTTGTAGATGAATCTGGTATCATCTCTATTTTTTTTGTTTGTCACATTTTGGTCTTCTGGCATTGCTATCTCCTGCTGTAAAGGCCAATTGCCTGTTGGTAATAAACTTCCTGTTTGTTGTGAGTGAGTGTGTGTGTGTGTGTGTGTGTGTGTGGTGTGTGTGTGGTGCAAACGCGCTGTGTGTCTGTGTGTTTTGGGGAATAATTGTATCAATTATAATGAGAGCAATCTTCAAGCATCTAGGGAGGAACAAAAGACCACTGTCCATGGGCCTGTTTGTCATTTTACTTTATTCCCACCTTTTACTTTTTGTCAGACAGAAGAAAAACAAATACAAGAGGTAGAGCACTGCAAGGACAACACCAAGTGCCTCAATAAGTCATTAGCTTCCTCTACAGGACTTTTCAAACCCTGTAAGTGTTCTAGGTTATACAAGGTTTATGAATGACAGCTCATGCCTAGTCTATAGTAGATGATTGATAATTACTAGTTCTCCCTAAAATTATATACTGAGTATCTTGAACCATAATGTCTCTCATTATGATGCAGTCAATGTTTACTGAAGGCCTGAAACAGTTCCAAACTTAAAAAAAAAAAAAACCAAAACTTCAAACAGAAACAAATGTTTCATGATTCAGAAAGAATGTCCATAAAGTGTTTCAAAAGAGATGTGTGGGAAACCACTGTAAAAGGACTTCTATGTGCTGTCTCCTGGTGTTTCTTTTTCCATGGAAGCACTGAATAGACCTTGTCTCCACAGAGAGCGCTCTAGAGCTAAAGAGGACAGATCTTCAGGCATTGGCCAGTGAATACTGCCTATGTTGTCTGGTGGATTTCCCATGAAACACTCTCATGTTTCCTTTCTTTGTGTGAGGTCTAAGCTACTTGATCCATGCAGCCAAACTTGTATTTCTCTCCATTAAGAGTGGCATTCTGGAGAGCCACACATTTTAAGCCTAATAGATTGTCATTGTAACAGTTGCAATTATGAGCAAATTTGATCTTGAAAGAAGCCACAGCACTGTAACTCAATAACTGTGTTCCAAGCTATCACCATAACAGGATAAAGTACCTCTGTGTCTTCCTTGGCTCTTCATCAGTTCCATACTGCAGGAGTATAGGAGAAGGAGACCCAAGGATGTACTTCCCCTCTCTCCCACGATGCTCGTTAACCAACTTTGGGTACTTGTAAATTCATAAGCCCCACGGAAGCTTACAAACACAAAGACAGATTTATTGATGCTTCTGAAGTGTTAAAGTGACTGATGAACGTAACATGAACTTCAGTGAACACGGGCATACCTATAAAGAAAAATGCTTCCCTGGTGCTGCTCTAAGAAGATGAGCACAGGGTCTACAAAGGGGAAAACGTAGGCATTTCTACCAGGAAATGCCTGGCATAGTTTCAGACGTGGCTGTCTGTATTTCTAGGAGCTGGTTAATAAGACATCTAACACCATTTGTTAACATATTCAGATGGCCCCAGAGTCTGTTTATTCTATATGAAGTTTATCACTACAACTTCTTGCTGTGCAAATGCTAAACGCAACGTTTCTATACGAGCCTTTTCATCTTTAATCACTAGCCCAAAGCTGCAATTGCTGCTTTCAAAAATAAAGAGGACGGGGAAGCTTTGGGGACTCACTGATACCACACAATAAAACTGTAGCTCTATTCCTCACTCATCTTGTGACAAAACTGCATTCCCATCTTTCTTTTACCAAAGTCTGATTATTTTAGATTACAAATTCAAAAGTGTGGGACTTGATAAATGTATAACACCTTTCTGCTGGATAACAGAGTAAAAGAATACAACAGAGACTACTACCTTCAACCCCAGTGTAAATGGATATAACAGGCAAGTACATATACATACACACACATAGACACACTTGCACACACACACACACACACACACACATGCACACACAGAGAGAGATATGCACACACAGAGGTGTGCATGTAAGAATAACAAAAAACTACCATACTGTCTACTTCCCAGAAATGCAAGAAGCAAGAGACAAATCTTTGTCCAGGAGACAACTGGCAAGTACCTTCTACACTTGCCACTCCAGACAAAGCAAAGTCACAAACTGAGGATGAAATTCACCCCTCATCTGCCTTCAGCTAAAGCCTGCATCATCCAGACTTATGGCTAGGCAACTTGATCTGGTGTAACCACTGACATCCAGCAGCACCATGAAATATTTATTGGTGGTTGCTACTATTTCTTAGACTCTCCCTTTCCCAATACTCTTTTACCCATCTCATTTTTCCTTTTCTTCCTTACCATCAAATCTTAGGACTCAACAGACAAGGACAAATCATGTCTACTTCTAAGATGAGACAGGAAATTTAAAACATTTATCTTACCCAGAAAAGAAAACTTTGGGCTCTTTGGACTAGCACGATAGCTTAGTGGCTAAAGGTGTTTGCTGCCAAGCCTGACAACTTGAATTTAGTTCCTAGGAAGAACATTATGGAAATGAGAAACCAACTCCCATAGATTGTACTTTGACCTCTATACACCCACAATAAAACACACAGATAATTAAATATATAAAAATAAAAGAAAAATGTAGGCTCTGAGCCCAGTTGTGAAAAAAAAAGTCCCCCACAAGAAAGACATTTTACATGATGAAATAATAGCAGTTAATGATATTTTTCAGATTACCAAGTCAAAATAAAAGTGCAATGTAATACATATTATCAATGCTTCAGATTTCATTGTGAGAGAGGCAGCAGCACAGCTTTCTCTAAATCATATAATTCATTCTCCTAACACCACTTGTGTGTGGCAACAGATTTGAAAATTTACAAACAAACAGCAAAAAGTATATAGTGCAAATCCATGTAAAAGCAGCTTTAGGAACTGATGCTGTCCAGGTTATAGGTGCTACACTCATAATCTCCAAAACATGTCCTTCAGCCTGTGAATGGGCTGTCAAGCTGTGGCACATCCAAACCCACTGCTACTCAGCAAAATGAGAAAAAACGGACAGCCTTTGGATAAACAGCCTCCTGGATGAAATCTCAAAGATACTGTATCAAATGCAAAAGCTCCCAAATGAAAAGACTCCAGACTGTTAAGTTTCCCTTCATCTGCCCTCCAGAAAATGGACAACTATGGGGATGGAACAAAAACTAGAGTTACCTCGTGGTGTAGGTAGAGTAAGTTGATAATAAACACACACTCATTTCCTATGAATTCTGAGGGAATGGAGCATCATTTTACCTTCACTGTGGTGGCCGTCGCACAACTGAAGGCAGTCAACAACTGACAATATAATTGTATCAAAATGAATTTTACTGTAGGCAAATTAACCAAACTAATATTTAATTAGTCATTCTCATACCTACTAAAATACAGTGAACAAAGTTTTCAAACAGAGACTGTCTTTGTATGAAAACAGCTAAGTAGGAAGGGACTTGAAGGAACACTTAATGTTGGATATTTGTCAGGAAGCTAAGTTTGTCCAGACTCTAAGAGTGACTATGCACTTGAGTGTGAATCTTCCACAATGTGAATTTTGCATCAGAAGTAAAAATGTAGAAGCCAAAGTTAACTTGTAGTTGACGATCTTTCGTGTTATGAAATGAACAGATATACTGAACTTATTAAAATTGATTAAGAATTTGGATGGGTCGGGCAGTGATGGTGCACACCTTAAATCCCAGCACTTGGGAGGCAGAGGCAGTCGGATTTCTGAGTTCGAGGCCAGCCTGGTCTACAGAGTGAGTTCCAGGACAGCCAGGGCTACACAGAAAAACCAAAAAAAAAAAAAAAAAAAAGAATTTGGATGGATTAATGGATGGATTAAAATGAATAGGTGCATAGCTGTGTGGTAAAGACCATGTGGAGAATGCTGGTTATGTAACGAGGTATATGGTACTGTTCCTTTTAAATTTTTTTCAAAAATTTGCTGTGTTTGAAAACTGTAATAAAATATTGGACAGAAATTGAGTTTTTGTTTTGTCTGTTTGTGACTCTATATAGCCAAGGCTAACCTGGAACTTACTATGTAGTCCAGGTTGGCCTCAACCTCCTGACAGTCCTCTTCTTGTTTCAGCCTCTCAAGTGCTGGAACCATAGGCACGAGCTGCCACACCTGATTTAAATTGATTCTAAAGAACTAACATGTATGTTGTACAGGGACATAATAAAAAATGCTATTGTCTACTAAAGTTTTTGAAGTATTTGTATGACAGTCATTTCCTATTCCTAACATATTACTGAGATTAAAGACTTAGAAATTATAATGTAATTGCAGAATTCTGTCTCTCTCATCACATTGCATATTCAACTATGGATTGCATTTAGACATGAACTTCAGCTCTTCTTACCCCTTGATTATAAGAGAAAATTAAGTTCAGATGCCCATGGTTCTCAACCACTGAGTTAACTCACCATCCAGGTACTGAAACAGGCTATTAGGGGAAAGGTATTGCTAACTTCAATTTCCAATTATGTAATCCAATGTTCCCCAAAGTCTAAGGGGTACAGACAGGACAGTGAGAGCAGCCAGCTCTATGGACCCATGACCCATCTTGTTATTCCCACTCAAGGGTTTCATTGGTGCCTTTGCCCTCTCAGAGTAATTCAACAGTCTCAGGCTTGAAGCCAGGCCAGCCTCCTGACTCAGGTCCTATTAGTTATTGCTAACTGTCATCTATGACTCAGGTCTATGGAGCTGGAGCTTCCTCCTCTGAAGGGATTGTGTGACAACAGGGTTACTTTTGTGCTTTCCCAAATCTTTCCAAATTTTACAAAGCCTTAGATGATTGCTTCCTCTCCAAGCATACAATCCAAAAGGTGACAGCTGATGAGAAGGCTGATAAATAAATTCCTTGCAAATGACCTTGATGTGGAGGCTCCCAGGTTAACTATCAGCAAGCTCCCAACCATCACATATACATCACACACACACACTCAGACACATACACACACACACACACTCCACACCAGGTAACATACACCCACCCAAACACACACACACACACACACACACACACACACACACACACACCCATGGAATCTAAAGGTCAAGTGTACAGAAGAATAGTCTATGAAAAAGGTTTCATAACGTACTAAATAAATTTTTCTTTCTACTAAACAGAACAGACCCACTGTTGGAGGGGTCTTGATCGCTGTATTAGGGTACCATTAGAAGCAGAAAACCAATCTAAAGGTTCCATCATAGAATACATGGGGAAATAATTATGGTTGTTCCATCATGTTCCTTTATAGTAATGATGTTTTCAAGGCACATTTTGTGAGAGAGGAATAAGAGAAATCTACCAACGACATACTGTTGTCATGGATACTGGATTGGAGAGTCCTTATTGTCAGCTGTGTTTCTCAGTATTTGGTCTATTTTTCCTACCTTTAATCTTAAAATGATTTAGGTGTAAATTGAGGTTGCTGTATTTACCAAATAATAATGCAGGCTGCTGAGTTAAAGTTGAATTTAAGATAAATGACAAATACTTCAGCGAAAGTATAACCTGTATTATATTTTAGATAGACCCAACTAAATTGGTTATTTTCTTTGAAAGATATAAACTTGGAGTTATTTTACATGAAAGCTTTTTAAAAGTATATTAATTGGTGCTTTCAAACTATAGCTTCACAGTGGGGCAGTGTTGTGTGCTGGTGCAGAAGCTGAGGTTGAGGGCTATTTTCTGGATTCCTGCAGCTGAGATTAGCAAAGAAACAAGATGAAGTCCTAGTTTCAGCAGGGTACATCCCAGTACATCAAAAGCTTTCCAACATGGCAGATTGAACTTCAGAACTCACAGATGAAGACTATTGCCTAGCTTTGCCAGTGGACTAACAAGAGAATCAACATAGCCACTAATAATTTTCACCTACCATATCTACCTTTGTTTCTATCTGACTTTTTTCTTGGCCTCTTTTAGTTCCTCTATTGACTCCACTACTACCTTCTAATATATTTCTAGCTTATTATAATAGGCAGATGTCTTAAAAATTTGTTCAGTTGTTGATGACTTTTAGAAACCATACTAAATGTGTCTATCTCCAAATTCTCCCAGGAACAAGAACAGGCCCAGAGTCAGCCAACCATTTGCCCTTTGCTTTCTCCTTGGCTATTTTGGAAAGTTTATGATGTACAAGGCACTGGTCTATACACTGGTTGAACCTAGGGCTTCACCTAGTCTCTGTCGCATGAAGGTCATCTTGGATACTGGAAGTCCAGAGAGGAAGCCAGAAATTAGTTATCAGCTTAGGTTTCTATACAAACTAATAAAGATTAGTGTGGTATTTTACCACTCTGAACTCCTCTCCTCAAGAACTCAAGGGAGATCAGCCACTGCACTAACTATTGCTTCATTGCCATATTCTCCTATCATTGCACTGACAAACTACAAGACTCACTCTTTTCTAAATAGGTGCATAGCTGATAGGTAAAGTTTGCCTCTAGAGTCTATATCCATCTGCAAACCAAAGAGGTTAATCTCCAGTCTAAATGTAAGATCAGTTCTTCTAAGATAAGTATGTCTACCATGGAGTTGAATAGATAACAAATAGTCTAAATATAGAGGGGAGTAGATGGAGGAGGTTCAGTAAATGAGGGAGAAGTGGAATATGAAAATACATTCCTGATGGCACTGTGGACTGATGGAAAAATCATAAGTGACACCGACTCAAGATGGTAATTAATGGTTCGGAATGAACATTAGGAAATAGCTCATCTGCTCCCTGATTTCACAAGTGAAGTAGGAGCAATGAGAAGTGACATGTTAATAGCAACTCTAAGCTGGTAGTAAGGTGGAGAGCAGAATACAGATATGCACAATCTAGCCAAGCCTCTGTCCCTTTCTACTAGTGTTTCTCCAATGGCTGTGCATATGTCCAACTTAAAAGAAAATAGTGCCCTGTATGCCATCGACAGGTGATGCAAGAGAAAATTTCAGCTCCCAGCTTTCCTACTGTTTCCGTTGCTTATCTTTTTTTCATAAACAACACAATGGCACTCTTTATCTACTGGTTCTACTAAAGGTTTCCACGTGCTACACAGTGTTTCAGGTCACAGGAATACCCTTGTAAATAAGATACAAGGCAGGACTCAAACAAGAAAGAAACAGTGCAGTTTTATATCTTTATATCTTAGTACATATACAAAAAACAGTAACATGCTGAAGCCAGACAGTGAGATTAAGGATCGGCTTTAACAATATTTATAAGGAAAATCATCCAAAGGAGATAACATATACTTTTGAACATGGAGAATGAGAACCTAGGTGTGGAGACATATCCCTGGAATCCTAGCACTTGGGAGGTAAAAACAGAAAGATCAAGAGTTCAGGATCATTCCCCCTTTACATAGCAATTTCCAGGAGACCAGCCTAGAAAACACCTCGTTAGTTCTAAATGTGGTGGCATAGCCCTTACTTAGTAGGTAGAGGAATATGGATCAGTAAGAATTCAAGGGCAGTTTGGTCTTCATAGTAGGCTCCAGGTTCATAAAGTCTACATACTGAGACACTGACCCCATAAGAAAAATAAAACAAATGTGAGGGGAGGAAAAGATAGTCATACACCATACATGACAAGAGAAGACATACACTAGACATGGAGAATAGAGGAAAGGATTTTACAATGTAAAGTGGCATAGAAAGATGAGGCACTTTGCTTGATGTGCCAACACAGCAGCCTTTGAAGATCATTTTTTTTTTTGTAAAGCTAGATTTTATTTGAAGGTCATTGGAAAGTCATTGGAAAGGTTAATCACAGTTTTATCGTTGGGAGTTGATTCTCTGAAAATGACTATGGACAATCAAAATCAGAAGCAGAGATGATGGTGGTGGTGGAACCGACCAAGGATGGTGTGGGATGAAACAGGCTTGGTTTCAGTGCAGGGGAGGAAGGCATACAGAGTCACAGCTCTGAGATAAACTGTACTAGCACAGCAATGTACATCATTGAATGATTCAAAACAGGAGTACAGAGAAAAGACTCATGAATGATTGTTCTATTGTCTTTAGTAACTACGTTCATCATGGTACCATTTAGAGGGTAAAAAGGGGTTGGGGGACATGGTGAAAAATAAAAATATAGAGTTCTGTACATGCACTTAGGTGTTGATAGTTACTAATCAGTTAAATAAAGATTTCCAGTAAAGATATTATTTAAAGTTAATTAATAATCTCAGCATGAAGATGGAGAGACAGTGCTAACTGGACCCCAGCCTCTCCAGAGTTTACATGAAGGCAAGGAAGCAAAGCATCACCAAGACCCAACAACAGGTCTAACTATTGCCATAGCCTCAACCACTTTCCTTCCTTGTAAATGACATACATCCTCACTAATCTACTAGTTGGCCAAGACAGAAACTGAGCAGTGATTCTTCATTTGTCTCTTTTTTCTTCTTTCTTCTCTTTGGAACCTTCTAGAGAAATCTTGTTAGTGAAGAACAAGAAGAAAGAAGAATGCTGAGGAATACATTCACAGAACGTGTGACAAATCCCAAAAGGAAGCAAATGATGGGCCAGGATGCCAAGTGAGATGTAGGATTTTTTTTAAAAATGAAAGCTCTCATGCAGTGTGAGGAGATGAAAGTTGTCTTATTTACTTTCCCAATTCTAATACTACAGTCCACACACAGACAAGTCACTTCCGTGTCTGTGAGAATAGGCCTTACATGCTTTTTGCATATTATTTGTAAACTTTGGAAATGTTTCTAGAGATCTTTCACTATCCATATGGATAAACATTTTCTCATTTACTACTTGGTTGTAAGGATTTAACCTATGTTTTTGTCCTTTCTTACATGTAGAACTCATGCTATTCAATGCTGTCATAGATTTAAATACATGCCTGAGCAATGCTGACACTTCAAACAGGAGAATCTGATAGAAACTAAGAGCTCACCCTACAAAGGCAGAAGAACGAAAATTCAAAGGCTTTTTCTGCCATGTCATATTCTCTCTTTTTGTACTGTAGGAATAGGTTGACCTTTGAGAAGTCTGCACAAAAACAAGTCAGAAGCAGTTACTATACTATGGTCAATACATGATCGGAGTGGTCTCTCTCCGTGGCCAGACAACTGAAGTAGCTCTGGATTGTTTCGGGTGTGGGACTTCTCTGTGCTGCATCCATGCCTTCCCTATTTTCTCATTTCTGTTTTTCGAACTTGTCTAAGCTATCAACAAAACAGATAGCACCAAAATCCTCCTCTTAACGCCAATCTAAAAATACTGAAGTTAATTATTCTACCTTTTCTAAATCAAATGCTTATGTTTCTATACCTTTTAAGATTTCTTGGGGGTTTTTAAAGATGATTTGTGACTCTCCAAGACAGCCAGATCTACCTAGTGTGATCTTGCCTTAAACACATGTTTTGGCATCTTAGAACTATTTTATCAACTATGAAAAAAGAACAGATTTTACTGTAACTTTCCTAACAATAGCTGTAGTGACTATGCAACCTGAATCTCCACCTTGTTCTTTACAGCTACCACTCCATTTCCTTTTCCTTTTTATTTTTGAATTATCTGATCCATTTCATATCTGCCTAGCCTCCCCTGCCCCCACCCCGGGGATACTAAGAGGACTTGGTTCAGAGCTAGCAGAAGGTTGGAAGAAGCAGAGGAGTCCTCCATCTTTTTTTCTTGTTGTCTACACACACCCAGAAGAAACACACTACAATGCTAGACTACCTGTTTCATCTGTGCATGTCCCCAGGTTTGATATCCAGAATTATAAATGATTTCAATATAAATTTTAAGATGCTGAGGGAAAACTGTGCTTTGAATCTCACTATGGAGCAGAGTCAGAATAAAGAAAACCATGAAAATTCCTCAAGAGTATTCCTCAAGCTTTCTTCCCTGCATCCTAAGAGCCAACCGGTGGGGTCACAAGTCAGGACAACTGTCCAATCTGCTTTCTTTGATTCACAGAAGTAGTTAATAATTTCAAATGGCTTGCCCATATTTAATGCTGGTAAATATTATTAAAGGTGGAGAATAACTAGTGCTTGAGGACTGGCAGCAATGGTGAGGGTGCCCAGGTGCAGTTCCTCATTCCTCCCTCCCCGTAGCAAAGGTGGCGCTGACTCTGCTGCATGCCCAGAGATTTCTTTCCTGGTCTTCTCATGCCTTGGCACCTGCGCCAGCACTATAGCCAGCATTATAAGCCTGGAATTTATGACCTTTCAAACAAAACTCTACCATCAAGCACTCTGTTACAAACACTTGGCAGCCTTGCCAAAATGGCTGAGAGATCTTTAATTCACACCTATCTTCAGAGATTCTGGCTGGGAACTCATTCCCCATCAACTATCCACAAAACATACAATTTGACCCTCTGGGTTCTGACTGTCCAGACATTTGGAAGCCTGGAAGCAAGAGAAAGCAAAGGAGCAAGACAGAAAGTGGGGAGCAAGACAGAAAGGGGGGCAAGACAGAAAAGTGAGCAAGACAGAAAGGGGGCAAGACAGAAAGGGAGAGGGAGCAAGACAGGAAGGGGAGAACGAGACAAAGGGGGAAAGAAAGAAAAGGGGACAAGACAGAAAGGGGAAGGAAGACAGAAAGAGGGAGGAAGACAGAAAGCTCGGGTGGGGGGAAGGCAGAAAGGGGGAGGAAGACAGAGGGGACAAGACAGAAAGGGAGGAGAGGAGGATACATTGAGCTCTGCACCTATCACGCTTTTCAATTTCCTCTCTCTCTATTCTTGCTGTGAATGCATCAGATGTAGCAAACCTATGGCTGACATGCTTTCCCCAGGAGAATGCTCAGAAATGATTTCAAAAGCTAAAGACCGGGCTTAGCTAGCATGATTGCATTTCTAGCAAATGGGGCCCAAAGCCTCAAACAAGGAAGGTCCCCTCCAATCCTCTCTGCTCCCCTACACATCCCATATCGTCTGCTTAACATTAGATCCAAGCCCACTCTGCTTCTTCAAGCATTCCTAGTGTCTAATAATACTTTCATTCACTGGTGCAGTGATGATACAGTTAGACAACCCAGAGCCTCGGGGCTGTCCCAGGACAGCACAGTCACTCTCGCCTTGTGGAAATACAAGGCCAAAGCCATTGACTTCAGCACAGCCCAGATTACTGGACAGCTGAGCGCGGACAAATCTAGGAGATGTTCTGAGACTTATAAAATCTGTCTACAGAATAAGATCAAACTATTATGTCATTATCACATTTAAAATGGAAAACTGGAACACTGACCACCCCCATGCGCTAGCCACACACACACACACACACACACACACACACGCACACCACACACACACAAAACACCACACCCGGACAAAGACATACGCACACAAAGGCACACAAACCAACAGAATGAGAGCCTCCTGGGAAATGGAAACGCTACATTGGCCTCTAGAGGAAGCATTGAACTCAGGGTAAGACTAATGTTTTAAGATGTACCAACCCAGATGGAAAATCCATTTCTGAAAACAACAACGATAAATCATTGCTGACCTCGGGTGCTGGGTGTACTTTCTTCTTCCTAACAGTTTCTTAACCTACAAAGTCGCCTTGCAGATTGTGTGTCAACAGCTTATTTGCATGCACTTGATCTACTGGGTGATTCCAAGTGTGTGGATAGCTTATTTGAACCCACTTGATTTAGTAGGGGATTCTTCCCAGGTTGAGAATAGAGCTAACTGATGTGCTGGTATCCTCCATGGGTCACTTACAGATCAGTTGACAGTGGAAGAGTGTTCTGAAATTACAGAATGAATCTATAGTGAAGTGGGAGTTGTCAGATATGAGGTTATCTGTGCAACTTTTTCATAATAGAGTAAGAGAGGAGAGAAAAGAAACTGTCAATTTTGAGGCAAACACAGTCACACGCAGAGAGAGAGAAAGAGAGATAGAGATAGAAAGAGAGAGAGAGAGACAGAGACAGAGAGGAGACAAGAAGAGAGAGATTCATTAAAAGAGAGAGAGAGATCCATAAAAAAAAGAGGCACACATTAAAAACTCAAATCAGCAGAAAAGGCAGCAAGCTAGAACACAAAGGAACTCAAATTTTCATTCTTTTGCCAATTTATCTCTCATTACTTTCTGCCTCCTTCTTTCCCTCTGCTGATAGACAATGTTTGAATACTTAGTTCTTATCAGAGGAAATGGCTTATGTAAAAATGTAGCAAACAGGGCAGTATGCTGATGACTTGAAGCCTTGACCTTAATCCTGGGCCACCCTGACCTGGAAACACTTGCTTCTCTGGGAGAATAAGCCAAGTCGAGTGTTCCTATATTCCTCAGGCTGTTGCATCACCTCTGACATACCTACCACTCTGTGATTCAGGAAGGCAAACGGAGATGGAGTGCTTAAAAATGAAGGCAAGTGGATTAAAACTAACAAATTCAATCTCTTCAAATACAGAATCATTTTGCCTTGTTTCATGTGGACTTCATTATCACACTCAAAAAGATCTGGAAACACTCTCTTCAGCAGTGCTGTGGGGGCTATGCCAGTCTCGCATAGGAAAGAGATAGGGCTGGGTGGAAGGAGCCTGGGATTTCATGACGTCATTTGAGCAGTTAACCATTGGGGCATGCAGCCATACACGTGATGGGGGAGGCCCTGCTGCATGACTCAGGAAGAAAGAGATCCTTCTAATCTTAATCTATAGTACAGGCTGAGCCTGGATTCAGATAACCAACCTAGTAAAAGATCTAAGTGTGAGAAAAGAATTAGAAAAGACAAAAGATAAGTAGGCCAGAATCTTCCAGATAAAATCTAATATGAAGAAAGAAAGCTGCTCTCATTAAATACATACACACACATACACAAAGTATGGCTACCTAACATAATGTCAGTTTATACTTGGATATTTTTTCCATTATATGCCCTACTTTTTCATTGAAAACTTGTGACTTAAGTTTTCTGTTTCTTGGAAAAGAGATGAAAAATTAAAAGAAAGAAATCTTCCTGCTCACCTGTTCTGCCCTACATGTGCCTGGATAACAGGACACATTAAAGACTTCTACACAATGTCCTATAGGTGGTGCCTCCTGAACTCTATTACTCTCTACCCTATGTTTTGAGATAGTTGCTTCTTGAACCTACTATCACTGTTTTGACTCAACTTATTGGCCAGAGAGCAACTAGGTGCTGCTATCTCTCTCCACCCCAGTCCTGGGGTCACAGACATTTGTCACTATATGTGGCTTTTATGGAGGTACAAGAAATCTAAATGATGGTGTTCATAACTGTGACTCTGGATGGCATACACATGCATACACAGATTGATTGATAAACTCTTAGTGGTGCTAGAGAGGTGGCTGCACATACAAGTGTCTCTAAGCTCTGGCACAGGACCCAGTTTGGCTCCCAGTGCTCATGCAGGTTAGATCACAACCACCTGTAACCCCAGTTTCAGGGTATCTGACACCCTCTCTGGACTCGTTGGGCACCTATACAGACCCACACATTAACACGTACACACATAATCACATCATTTAAAAATTAAGTACTTAAAAAGAAAGAAGTTCTTGGAATGACAGTAGACTATTGTTTCAAAAGAGTTTGCTTCTCTGGAGAATGATTGGTCACTCAGAAACAACAATAACAACAACAGCAAAAGCCCAGGATGATGGCTGGGGGCATGACTCTGTGGGTAAAGTCATAAAGACATGGTCTGAAAGTCTAGCCAGAAAAGCAAGCTCTGGATCTAATGAGAAACTATCTCAAAAACCAAGGTAGAAATTAAAAGGAAGATCTAATGTAGAAAGGAAGAGGAAGGTGTCCTACATTGACCTTTGTCTTCTACATGCATAAGCACAGGCTAAGCATGTTTTCACATGTGTGTGTAACACACACACACACACACACAGAGAGAGAGCAGAGAGAAAGAGAGAGAGGAGAGAGAGAGAGAGAGAGAGAGAGAGAGAGAGAGGAGAGAGAGAGAGAGAGAGAGGCACACACACACATAGAGAGAGGGGGAATGGAAAACTTATTGTCCCATTGCTTTAAAATGTGCCAACACTTCCTGCCAGGCTACATTGTTATTATACCAGTGCTGTCATCTCAGAAGTCTGTGAATCCCTGTCATTTAACATGATAATCACAATGCCATGTTAATGTGTGGGAGTCAAAGCTAGTCTCTCTCTCAAGGTTCTTGTGCCCCTGCTGACCGCACAACTTTCTTAGAATCTAGAGGGTTATTCTCACAGTGTTGCTGCTTTGGCCTTTCCTTCTTTGGAACACATTAAGTAAACTCAGAAGTAGCCATGCAATTTAGTAGAGCAAACAAAGCCGAGACTGTTTGGTGTGTGCACCCCTTCAACCAACCTGCCATTTTCCCTTTCTTGAGAAGGTGGTAGTTAAAAGTAACATGAAGTTAACATCACTGATGTCCTCTATAAAGCCATTGCCCATAGTGCAATGCCACGATGTGTCCCTGCTCTGGAACACCAAGCACTCCACCATACTTTAAGGAGTGATTGGCATGCCAGAGCAATCATTCTATCCTCTCATGAGGTTAATTCAGATTGAAGCATATAAGGCACACGGAAATTTACACAGTTCTATAGCTTGAGTGTGGCATGTTCCAAAAGGTTTTGGATCTGAAAGCCTGGTCACGAGTGGGATGTTTAAGAGGTGAGGGCTTTGTGGGAGGTCAGTGAGTCCCATGAGAGCATTATTTTAAAAGCCTTTCCAATTCTCTGGCATCCTGTCTTGCCATGTAAAATCTCTCACATACACTCTCCCCATCATGCCATCAGTAAGGTAACACAATCATGGGGAACCATTACCAGAGATCATACTATGTTGTTTGTTTAGCCTTCAAAACCAAGTGCTAAGTAAATGTCTTTTCATCTGATCTGGCCTCAAGTATTTTGTTATAGCAAAAGAAAATAGACTAAATGCATATTATTTTTAAATGTCTCCCTACAAAATATTTATTAAGTACTTACAGATTAAGAAAGAAAAGACAGACTTACTTACTTACTTACTTTAAGGTAAAATCAAACTATGTATCCAAGTCTGCCCTCAAAAATCATACTACTCCTCCTTAGTCTCCTGAATACTGAAATTATCAGCATGTCTACACTCCGTGAACAGCAGCAGTTTTAAAGTAGAGAGCCCATCCTAACCATAAGGTTAAAGTCAATGTCTACAACAGAATAAACTAGCATCTACTAGCATTTTCCTCTACAGATGAAGAGAAAGGTACCCCTGCCCCTGTGTTATGTGGCCAAATGTGAATCTTCTAGGAGAGTGACACACATCTTAAAATGTATTATGTTAAATTACTGGGTTATACTCTTCCAAAGAAGAGAAAGCTGAAGATTATAAACGAGTGATGAAGACTTGGGAGCCATGACCCTTCAATGTGATCCTGAACCACAGAAAGAAGCACTGAGAATATAAAGCCTATAGAATAAATAACAACATAGAGTCAATGTTGACATCCAGACTTCCATTATTGTTCTTGCGATAACAGTGTACAATGCCCCTGTGTTTAATGAATGAATACCGGGCTACTATAGTGCTTTTGGTTATTTATTTGTTTATTTAGTACAGTTGGGAACTAAGCATGGGATCTTATGTTTGATATGCAAAGGAGTCTACTCTGACCTTCTTCCCTGATTCTCAGGATTTATAGGGGTTTTAATTGAAGGGATATATTTGTAGCTCCCTCCTGAATGTTCAGGATATATCCATGTGTATGTGTGTGGCTGTGTCTGTGTGTGCACAGATTAAGATGAGAGGGAGACTGGACAGCTTGGGGAATCCAGAAAGCTACTTTTATAGCTTCATTCTAAATAAAGTGAGTTTTGTTTTGTCTTCTTAAGTTTGAAAAGAAAGATGCTGCTGAGCCTAAGTTCGTTGATGGAGTTGGAGTAGGAAAGCATCTTCTTTCCCCCAAGCCCCAATATCAAGAACCATCATTCTACCCTGGGGGTCCCTGAAAGCTGCTCTGAAAGAACCAAGAGGTACCCCAGAGCCTGCCATGGGGATGGAGACACCAGGTGCTCAAGAAATAGCCAGTGAATCCATGGACTACAACAATACAAAGAAAAGGGTAGAAACGACTTCTGTCGTAGTTATAGGCAAGGCTGGAGGTTAAGGCATAGCTCTACTTTGGGCATCCCTTTTATTGAGGAGGCAGACTGACAAGGGAGCCACGGGTGGCATAACTGGCCTTTCACCCTGGAGTCTCTGAGAAGGGTGGGTGTTCAAGTACTGGATGTCTCAGGATCCACAGTGTCTAATGGATCAGACACAAGCTATTTCATGCATAGAGATAAGAAAAAAAATGAAAACCAAGATGCCTAAGATAATTAAAGATAGAAATCGCTCCTTATATAGTCAATTCTCAGGTAAACAAAGACTCAACACCTTCTGTTTCTAATTGGCAAGCCAACTTTTCAATTCACATGGACTGTGTACATGATGTTTGAAACAGAAGTCATGCTAATTGTCAAAGTTCAAGACTGCTGCTCAACAGATGAAAGAACGGTGACTGCTTTAAAGTCATAGCAAATTCAAACTGCCCCAGCAGATTACCTCTCCAGAAGAATTACTCTAAACAGAAATAAATATGTACACATCATCTGCAGGACACTGAAGTGAACATATTAGGGCATGTCTCTATGTCACACAGAAGGGGGGAGAATGAAAGAAATGTACTTGCTCTAACTACTAAAATACAATTTCACAGTCATGAACACTGTGCCATGATATCCCAAGGAAAAATTCCAAGGCAAATTTAAACAGAGTCTGGTGGCTTAATGAGAGCAGTCTCCACAGGCTCATAAGTAGTGGCACTATTATGGTGTGTGGCCTTGTTGGAGTAGGTGTGGCCTTGTTGAGAGAAGTATATAACTGGGTGGGCTTTGTGATTTCAAATGCTCAAGTCAGGCCCGTGTCACTCTCTCTTCCTGCTGCCGGCCTATTTAGATGTAGAACTCTGAACTACCTCTCCAGCACTATGTCTACCTGCATGCTGCCATGCTTCCTACCTTGATGGTAATGTATAAAACCTCTGAACTGTAAGCCAGCCCCAGTTAAGGTTTTCCTTTATAAGAGTTGCTATGGTCATGGTGTCTTTTCATAGCAATAGAAACCCTAACTAAGACACAAAGTAAACCATGGCTCATAGCAGAAGGCCAGAATCCAAACCATACATTGAATTGTACGTGAATCCATGTAAAAGTCTCCTTAACAAGGAATACAATTTTCCAAGAGCCTTTAGCTGAGGCTGCTATGCTTGTTGGTAGGAAATTGTTTGTTGATTTATTTGAAAATGAGTTCTATGGCAAACCAAAGTCACATGGAGGGGAAGAGGTAAAATAGCATAAACACTGAATTATGTACCATAATAAACCTGAAGAAGATCTAGGGAATGTTGGCATAGCCCCTCTGCTTCTTCATTACTCAGCACATCTTGGAGCTCTGATTCTTTGGAGGTCAGTTTCTTCCTTCCTAATAAAGACAGCTACTAAACTTGATGTCAGTGTCATAGTTGTCATCTCTTACTTTGTCCCGAATACTTCCTAGATTCCCATATCTCATAGCAAAGCCACCTCATGCTATCACATGGGAGATTCATTGCTTGTCATTACTTCCTTATAGGGTCTCCTAGAAGTATACTGCTTTACAGACCAAAAGGACCAGGTGTAAGAAGAATATTAATGTGTCCCCAAGAGTAGAAGTTGGCTTTTGTTCCTGTGGGTGCAAGCATGCTTTCTGTCCTAGACACGGCTCGGTTCTAGACTATCAATGCTAAGAACAATGTAAGTCAATGTGTCTTAAGAGTACTAGGGGGAAAAAAATCACCCATGGAGCTCTCGGTACCTGAAGCTGCACGCATAGAGAGAGATGGCATATTCTTCTTCCTTTAGACATGTTCAACTGATCTCTTCTTTAGCTGTGGCCCCTCTCAATTATGCATAAAAGATTATACCTATGGCTACACCTGAGATGCTCCACATGTGGATTGACAAGGGCATGTCAGTAAAAATCAAGCTGGAGCGTGGTGTGGCCTGAGGGCAGACAGATACTGAACCAAAGGATACTGTGACAGAGGTGGAAACAGGAGCATCATGCTGGATCACTGGCTCCTAGTGTTATTGCCAATGAAAAATGCAGAAGCATTGCTTCTTGGTCTCCATCCAACTGGCTGTTCTTACCTTTGGTTCCATGGAAATGAAACTGTGGGTTCCTCTGCTTGAGAGAACAGACCTTTTAATGGTCCTACTATGGTAGAAGTGATAGTAGTCCTTCAGTGCACCAATCTGTAGGACAAAGTGGGAAGAAGACCAGAGTAAATAGGTTAATGTTTGAACACAGTCTGTTTCCATGTTTTTTCTGTTGTTAAAATAAGAACACAAAACAAAACGGCCCATAAATTATGCAGCTGCCTGATATACTTAAATGTCACTTGAACCTTGGTGGTCACTTTTGAAAAGAAGGACACCCGATATGAAATATGAGTGTCCTTGAGGCGATGACTGCAGAGCTAACGATTCTATTGGGGCAGTTAGCTTCTCCATATCGCCTGTTTAATGTTTAATTTATATGCAGCATTTTAAGTAATGCTATATCAATCTATATCCAAATGTGGGAAAGAAGGAAGAAGTCAAATAGCTCTCCAGTTATAAAAACACATCGCATTCTGTTTGCTGTGAGAACTGGACAATGAAGGACGTCGACAGGTTATTTATACAGTTAATTTGAAACACGTCTTCAACAGTTGATCATTCACAGAGATAGCAGCACTTAGATCAAGAGACAGTAGGCACAGCCCTCAAGTGGAGCAGTAACTCCTAGAACAATCTTTGAGCTTAGCTTCTGGGGAATAAATGGCTTTATTTACTTTACCTTATATCCTTTTTTTTTTCCTTAAACATGATTTAGTTTCCTCATTTTTATACTTTCTCAGTTAAAACCAGTAGGTCTGTAAATATGCCTGTGCTACTTTGAAAACAAATGAACAATATGTTCAATAACTAAATTCTGGTACCAGGGGTTGGTAAAGTGCTTGATAGACAACATGAGGACCCAAGTCTAGATTCACACAAAAAAAGTACAAGTTAGAGATGCCAGCGTATAGAAGCCCATTGCCCGGGAGAGGAATGTAGAGACACCAGAATCCTTTTGACTTGCTGGCCAACTGGCCAACTAGTTTAGATGATGAGTGAGCTCCATATTCATTGAGAGACCTTATCTTAAAATATGGTAGAGATGCATAGACAAGATGGCTCACCAGAGGCATTTGGCTTTGTCAAGCTCAATTACTGGGATTTGATCCCCACAACTCATAAAGTTGAAAGAAAAGAAACAAGTCTATAAAGTTATCCTCTTGTATCCCCCCACCACACTATGACACTAAGGGCACCCCTCATCCCCTACATATAATCACACATAAAACAATAGTAATAAATTTATGATGGAGAACAACTGAAGGAGGTCAATTCTGACCTCTTTGTATAACTGTCTGCATGTTTGCACACACACACACACACACACACACACACACACACACACACACACACCGTACACTATGGATCACTCAGTGAGAACTGAACCCAACCACATAGGCAGGGCTTGTATCTAGTATCTCATTTCAGCTGATACCCCAGCTGAACAGCATGTACTCTTGAGCCTGTATTGCCTTTTCAGTAAAATTGAATTTTGAGCTAGTTAATTTCTAAGACCACTGCAGTGCTCATATTCCATTTTTTAACAGTGACACTTTCCTTGCTTCAGGCAAATACAATAGATGTCTAATTCTCTAGACACTCGTGGGTCTACACTACAGAAATGGCCACTGTGGTGACGTCGTCCAGCTGGTACAATGTAGACCTTGGGCTTTCTTAGTTAAAATGTCATTGGCCCAGGTTAATTGTTTCATTATAAAAGGGTATTTTCTAAGGTCCATCTCCTTGTTATGCTCTCACCATATATTTTGTGTCATTTAGACATTGTCTCCTCGTGGGACATTGTTATATTACAGTATCATTAAAACGCAAGAGAAAGCCTGAAGCCTCACATTTTTATATTCAAATGGGAAACATCCTGATCTACAAAAATGCCTCAAAAAATAGGTGAAGTATAAAAACAAGGGAGTCCCAGTGAGTCCCCCATCTTAGTGCTCCTTAGCAAGAAGAGCAAGCAGTGAGTCCTCCATCTCAGTGCTCCTGAGAAATAGGAACAGGCAGTGAGTCCTCCATCTCAGTGCTCCTGAGATGGAAGCAGGAGCAGGAAAAGGTCATAGCTTGCATCCCCATCCTGAGCCTGCCCAGGAGGACACCTTGAAATGTGTTAATATGCTAAAGCTTTAGGAGTAGAATTTAAGAGTAGGTGCATAATTTTCTAAACAAAAAATCTAAAACTCTTTATTACACATAGCTTAGTGATGTTCTCCTTGAGTAGCTATAGCAGTTTGAAGCAAAGAACATGTGTATCGTGGGGAGAAACCTTGAAGAACTGACCATAAGCAGGCATGGTGGATGCATGACAATCTGGAGTTCAAGTCAGCTTCGGTTACAGGGTGAATTCAGGGAGACCCTGGGCTACATGAGATCCAGTCACAAAAATACAAAACAAAAGTAAAGAATCTTCGCCAGTGGGGAGAATGCCAATGTGTTTACTATCACAACGTCTCTACAAAGAAACTCTTTGTTATAGAAAATGGCTGGATTTGACCCAATTATTAAGCTCAAACTGTGTATGAAATTCATCCTGAGAAAATTCAAACCCTTGGAGGCCTTTCCAGTACAGAACTGGAATCCCAGTCTAAAACAGTATGTAAGAAGTGGTAAATTGGATCTTCTGTGTCAACAGAAGTTGATTTTGGACCTTGGATGAATATGTAGGGTTCTTCTGTGTTATTTTCCTCAGTGGGAAACTGAGAAGTTCACAGGAGGTAGAGTAAGCAGACATTGGTCTTCAAAGTACACAAGGAATAAGATAGCACAGGGGGAAACTAAGGAAATCAGTTCACTGGAGAAAGTACTTCTCAGACAAGCCTAAGTACCTGAGTTCAAATCCCAAGATCCCACATAATGACAGATACTATAGTACACATCTGTAACTCCAGTGCCTCTACAGTAAGATGGGTTGCAGAGACAAGAAAATCTCCAAAAGCTAGCTTGTCATACACAGCAGTGTACAAGAGAACCTGCCTCAACCAGGTTGTCCACTGACATTCCACATGTATTATGGCACACACAAGGTTTTTAAAAGGAATATTTATAGGTTGATATGGCAAAGTGGACATTAGAATATGAGGTGTCTGGTCAAGTCACTGCTTGGCACATTGTCATTGTTGGAAGCTTATTAGCCTCGATTCTCTCATCTCTTCTAATTCATCTTTCACCTCTTCCCTCGTCAGGATTACTGCCTAGACTGTCATTAGCTCTTCTCTTCCCAGACCTCACTGACAAACACCAAATGAGCTGATGACATATTGCTGCAGGTATGTAGGCAGAAGGTAGTTACGCAAGTGTAAGGTGAGATGGGGTGGGAAGAGTCTAAACTGCATCTTAGCCTAGGACACCACCTGTCTATTTCTAAAGGTGCATTCTGCAGATCGTCACCTATAAACAGATGTCAAAGCAAACTCTGTAAATATTCAAAACATCCAGCTATCATCAAGAGGTCATTAAACCTATATAAATAAAAGTAGTTTCAACCTCAAGATATAGTGAGTTAAAAATAAAGAGAAGCACACACCCTATCATATGGTCCAATTGTTGCAAAGAGGAAAAGGAAGCATTTATAGTTGTATAGTATATCATTGTAAAATATTTTTAAAAATAAAATTTAAAAAAACCCAAGGAGACTTTCCTTTCATTGTTTATGTACATAGATTTTTACGATTAAAAAAAAAAAAAAAAAAAAAAACACCTCATTAGAAATTAAAGAAGTTTCTTTGAGAAGTGAACAGGGGCAAGTACAGAAACTCAAAACTGGCTCAAGTCTTGGGAATGTGAGTCTGTGGAATGAATACAAAACTACAAATGGGAAGCCTGTATCCTATCCAACTCTCCTGAAGCTCAGGGACTATCACCCAGATGGGAAGGGGAAATTCCCAGAGTCAGAGGACAAGAAGGACCAGTGAACTCACAGTAGCTATTGTTGCCTACACAAGAGCTGCCCAAGATCTAGCCAGTCAGCATTCCAGCATGAAGGGGAAAGGCACTCCCAAGCTCTTACTGAGGAGTTCTTGGTAGCTAAAGGCTTTCATGGGAAGGAGAGACAATTTCTTTAAGAGTGTGGTCAGCCTCCAGTGGATGGCCCCACACATGTGAAAATAAGGACAGCACAGATTTAACTCTTGGTTGGTTATTTTAAAACAACAACAGCAATAAGCAGGATACAAAATTGGGAGGAGTACAAGGAGTAGGGGAGTATCTGGGAGGAGTTGCTGGGGGAGGGAGTAGGGGTGAAATGATGAAATGTCATGTATGTGTTGTGCATGTGTATATGTATGTGTATGTGCAGGCACTTTCTGTTTACATGTCTGCAGTAATATGTCATCAGCTCATTTGGCGTTTGCCATTGAGGGCTGGGAAGAGAGAGCTAATGACAGTTTAGGCCATGTAGCACTAAGCAATGCAATCCTTCTCTTGGGTATTCTGATTCTACTTCTAAGCTGTGCAGTGGCACACTGTAGTTCTTTGGTTGATGCCTCATTTACTGAAAGCTAAACTTGTGCCAGTGATCTTAACTCCTCTCCTAGATATTATCAGATTTAGCTTAATCCCCAAGAGTTCTGGAAGCTAAATATCATTAGCTCTAATTGACTTAAGGAGCATCCAGAGCTCTGGGAATACCCAAACACATACTGCTGGAATTAAGTGCTTGGTAAATATCCACTAACATCATGAAGAGCCTAGTTCATCTGTCATGGACTCTGTGAATGGCCTCAAATGATGCAGTGCTGTAAGTATCCTTCTGAAAGGTCTTCCCAACGTGCGCAACTATGATGCTAAACTCCACTTGTACAGCAAGTGACCAGACGCGCACAGATCATACCAGACAGACATAAAGCAAACTCAAGCATCACTAGGCCTGTTCTTGAAGGACCTGCTCAGGATTGTGACAGAGGTCTTAGCATCTGCTTCCTAGCACCGAAACACTCTGTGATACTTCAGGATGATGATGTTTTTGCCATTGTTGATTTGGTAAGCTGGAAACTAAAGATTGTGTAAGAGTTATACCTATGGTTAGACATATAGTTGTACTTACAGTAGCTTCCGAATCCCTTAGCTTTCTGGTTGTGGATCAGGGTGTAAATTTGATAAAACTAAGGGCAATAGTAAAAGCTTGACCCTCCTTGTTGTCTCTATTAATAGAAGCCTTCTAAATTAGCCGAATATACACTGCATTCTCTGTCATAGGCTTCTCTGATAACTCCAAAGTGGACACACTGGAACTTCTTTAAAATTAGCTATCTCTTTACACAATCAGCTCAAATATGCTCTACTGTATAACTCCAGAGTCATTGCTATTGGCAAAAATGAGCCACAAGCTCCTGGATAACTCACTGTGTCCACTCTGCCATCTTGTAGATGACAAGGTGCTGCTCATGGCAACTGTACTACTCTTCTCTCTCTAACACTGCTTATGTTCGCTGGAATGATCATTACAAATGCACCATGGATGCAAGGTTGTTTCATATCCCTGCCTAAAATCCTTTTGTGGCTTCTTTTGTTCTTAAATGGTATCAGTCAGTCTTCATGACATTTCTGAAGGTCAATCAGATAGGAATATCACATCAAACACACTTATACAGGAACTATTTGTTATGCTTTAGCTAACTCACTGAATGAATATAATCAAAGCCTGCAGGATTTGGCCCCACCTCCCTCTGCAGTCTAACATCTTGTTCCCATTTTCTGGATTCCAATCATGCTGGCCACCTACCTTCAGTTCCATGACTCGACCATGTTTGCTGACACCTCCATCAAATAGCACCTTCAGCACCTCTTTCTCATCCTTTATGCCACTCTCCAAATGAGATAACAGCTCCATTATATTCATTTTAGAACCATAAAGTGTGCCTGTAGTTAAGCCCTGATGGTACAAGTATCAGTCTAAGACTGGTACCTCTTCATCTGCCTGCATGCTCCATTGAGGCTGTGACATGTCTGTTCTGAGCCCAACACAAACAGGATCATAGAAGAGCTTGCTGAAGGATCTAAAAATCATAAGCATCAAATTGCTAAAATCGTATACAATAGAGCTCCATATGGTTCATAATCTCTAGTAAATCTATCCAACTGCAACTGATTTCAACAAAAATGGCTTCACTTGGCCTTAACTCCAGTACTGAGCCTGCCAAGGTTATATGATTGTGACAACTGTGGGTTGAGACACTGTTGTTTCCAAAACAGCAGCAGAAGGAATGATGTACGTTGATCCAATTATTTTGTTTCATCCAAACAAAACAATTCATTGCCTTCCAAGAAAAAATACATACATATATAAGCGTATTTATTTCACATTTATTAATATGAATGTCCCTTATTGGCATGACTTGTGTCTTTTATATTCTTTAGATAGAACTGATCCTGCTGAGGGCATTTAATAAACATTAAGAAGAAAAATGTTGTAGCTGAGAGTTATTTTTAAAAAGACACGAAAACTAAACAATGATATTATCTGTAAGCATCTCCACCTAGATCTTCTGGGGCAATGTAAGATGAGTATGTTTATGTCATATAAGAGCCACAGGGACCAGAACAAGGGACAGTATATAACTGATACAGGGACACTGTATAAGTATTTCAGGAACAAATGGAATATATGAAGTATGAAACCAACATCAGACATATCAAGGCCCAGCCTTCCTTACTACTGTGTAAAGGACAAAGAGTAATGGGCTTAGCTCTTATAAGTGCATGTTCTGCACAGCTGTACAATTCTTTTCTGCCTAGCAACCAACTCTGCTAAGATGAATTTCATTCTTTGTTCTTAATTCTCTCGAGTCTTTGAAAGTGTCATCTTATGAAAGAGGCCTCTCACCAAGATACCCATAATTTTCTTACCACTATACATTCTACAACAAAGTATATTATGTAGAAAGGATTCCCCACACTATTTCATAGTAAGGTATGTATAACTGGCTACAGAACTCAGTATCTTAGTTTTTCCAGGAACAACTGTATTTGGTCAGAAAAGTTTGAATGATCAAGATAATTGAGCCCAATCACCAGTGTTAATTTGTTCAAGCTTTTCAAGTCTAACAGCAGGTGAGAACGTTCCCCATATCCCGAGATTTCTTCCATCACAGGTAAGACACAGAATACAGAGTGGGATGTGCCAGGCCCAACTCATATGCTGGCTTTGTTCCTGGTAGACAACTATGTGGCCTTCCATAGATTACAAGTCACCAATACTTCCTTCTAACTCATGCTCACAATTAAAAATTATCAGAATTGTGTTCCTGTAGATGGTTTGTATTGTCCCTTTACAGGGCTTGTAGAAGGAACCTTGTAGAAGCCTGTCCAGGCATGATACATGTTCTGCAGTGGGAAACTGGACAGTCCCAGGCAAATCAAGACAGGTAGTTAGAAGCACCAGTACTTGTGGTAGGCCTATCACTCATGTCTCTTGGGCTACCTGTCTGCCTGGTTTTATGCTTGGTTCTTAAGTTAACAGAGTTCCCCGAATTCTGCATTTCCTCTTTTTGAAAAGTAATTTATCATGCCTCCATCCCACAAATTAAAAGGGTCAGACATTGAAATAGACAATGCACAAAAGGCAACATACATATTACATCCAAATAAGTACACTCACACAAAAAGTTCAAATGAAAATACCATAATAACTGTACAATACCAGAATTGCTAAACAAGAAAAATTGACAATGCCAAGTTCTAATAAAGTCATTGAGCATCAGAATAATACATTGTCAGTAATCATGGAAAATAGTTCAGTATCTCTGGGAAATATTTTGACAATTTCTTATAAAACCTTCCTCATAATCTAGACACTTTCTACGAATTTGCATAGAGAAAATATATTTCCCAACAAAAAAAATTACACACAAATATTCTCAGGTCATTTCTTAATCACAGACACAAAGTAGAAACAGTCTAATGGCTCATCGACAAACAGCTAAATAAGTTATGACATATCCATTTAGCTGAAAGGTATTCAGGCTAGGCATGGCGTTGTATCTGTAATCCTAGCACTTAGAAGATAGAGGTAGAAATGTTCAGGGTTCAAGGTTAGCCTGAACTACATAGAGAGCTCAAAACCAGCCTCAAACCCCTGGTCTCCATCATGTAGCACTACTTTGAGACAGTCATGGCTGGCAGAAGCGGTTACTGAAGCAGGCATTGAAGGATACAACCCAGCCTCACTTCCAAGAGAGTAGTGTTTGATGATGCACCGGGAGAATGCCCTAGGGTATGCTCCAACTGTTCCCAGATAAGCAATGCCAGCCAACAGGCCTTCACTGCCAGGAAAGACTGAAATCCCCTAAACTGTAAACCAAAATAAACCCCACCTCCTTATGTTTGCTTTCAGTCAGGTATTCGGTCACAGCAATGAGAAAAGTAACTGAGAAAGAAGCAAACCAGGCACAGTGCTCCATGCTTTTAGTCCCAGCACTTGGGAGGCAAAGGCAGTTGGATCTCTGTGAGTTTTGAGGCCAGCTTGATCTATACAGTGAGTTCCAGGACAGCCAGAGCTACATAGTGAGCCCCTGTGTCTAAATATACATACATACATACATACATACATACATACATACATACATACATACACACGAGGTCTCCAATAGAAGAGTTAGAAAAGAAACTGAAAGAGCTGAAGGGGATTGCAACCCCATAGGAATAACAATATCAACTAACTGGACACCTCAGAGCTCCCAGGGACTAAACCACCAACGAAAGACTACACATGGAGGTACCCATGGCTCAGCTGCATATGTAGTAGAGGATGGCCTTATCTAGCATCAATGGGAGGAGAGGTCCTTTGTCCTGTGAAGGCTCTATGCCCCAGCATAGGGGTATACTATGGAGGTGAGGCAGGAGTGGGTGGGTAGGTGGGGGAGCACCCTCATAGAGACAGGGGTAGGGGGATGGGATACGGGGTTTGTGGAGGGGAAACTGGGAATGGTGACAACATTTGAAATGTAAATAAATAAAATAACCAATAATAAAATATAAGTAACCTAGAAACAATGTGTATACCAGGGGATATGCAAAAGGCTACAGTCTGTATGTTTGTGTGTTTGTTTGTTTTTAATGTAAGGTATTTGAGCATCCATAGATTTGGGTCTCCATAGATATTCTAGATAATCAGGACAACTGTATTGCTTTGTCAGTGATAAAGAGCCATTAATCTCAGTATATGAGAGGCGGAAAGCAGAAGATCTAGAAGTTGAAAGTCATAACCACATAAACTTTAAACTAGCTTAAGGTTATATGAGATCCTGTCTGAAAAAACACAAATAAGGCAAACGGGCAGCAAAGTAGTTAGAGAAGAAATGAGACAAAAACATGAAAGCCAGGGAGAAAAAGAGAATGCCGAAATGGTAAGAAGTCTGAAAAATTGAACTTGATGATGGAAAGGATGTCAAGACCAGAGACGAAGGGACTCGGAAAGGCTAGAAAGGCACCTCTGAAACTTCTGGAAGGTGAACACATGTTCCCTAACACTTGATTGAGGTTAGAACTTCTGTCCCCGTAAGAGGGTAGTGTTATATTGTCCAAACCTACTAAGCTATGGCAATTTGTTATAGCAAAACCAGAAAGCTAATGTGAAGTTGAGATGGAGCCGCTTAGATTCCCACATGCTGCAAAGTTATATGTACGTGATCCCTTTTGTTCCTCATAACTTTAAGAACTCTCTAGGTATCAATTTCCAAATAGCTGGGACAATACAATTATGGGTTTAATAATGGCCAGGTGTTTTGCTTGGAACTTTAGCATTGCCTCAATTCATCTTCAAATAAACAGAATCCCAACATAAAGAACCTGTCTCAGGGGGACAGAACTAACAAATGGCTTTTTGATTTTCTTAGGTCTGGCTGGCATCAGACTCTCTATGTATCTTGAGGATGATCTTCGTGCATTCTAAGCAAGCACTCTACCAAGCCACATGTCAAGTCCTGGCACTTTAACTGTGTTCGACAGTTATTCACAGGGTTTTAGACAGCTGCACGCATCTCCGCAGGAGCACTCATCCTATCTCTCTCCAGCCTGAGGTTTCATTATTTTGTTCCTAAGCTATCCATAGGAATAAACTAAGTCCTCCTAAACCATCTTAAAAGCAGGCTAGCAATTATAAACAGCAAACCTACAAACCCTGTACACTCAAGAAACAAAGAACAATTCACATCAAGAAAACCAAAACAGGTATAAGGAGCATTAAGTTTTCCTAAGTTCAAGTGAGCAGCCTAGAGTGTGCTCTCATATACATACACCAAAGACATGTGATTTACCCGAACAAGGCACAGACACCTGAAGCTAGGAAGGTCCTTACTTAGTGGTCTACTTTGTTTTATATTCTATGATATACACTTTGAGCAAAAGCACTTAGGAAGGAAAGGGTTTATTTCATTTTACCTAGGTCACATTCCATCACATAGGGACATCAAAGCAGGAACTGAAGGGTCCGGGAGTCAGGAACTAAAGCAGAGACCATGGAGAAATACTGCTTACTGGTTCTCCATGTCTGCTACCTTTTATACAACCCAGGACCACCTGCTCAGAGATGGCACCATCCACATTTTGCTCTGCCCTCCCATGTCGATCATTAACTAAGAAAATGTTCTACAGTTATACCCATAGGCCAATCTGATGCAGGCAATTTTTCAACTGAGGTTCCTTCTTCCCAGATGACTCTAGCTTGTGTCAAACTGACCGAAATTAAGCCACAGAGCAGGTGTCTTGTCTGATTTCCATCCTATACACAGGAGCCAACTCTTCTTAACCTACAAAGTACTGTGTTTTCTGGGGCAGTATAATTTCTAGAAAGTTATTCCAGGAACCAACACAAATCCACTGGCTCAAGCCTGTAGCAAGAACCACAAAGCATATTTCTCTTTAGCCAGACAGTCAGCATAGCTCCCTGGACCTTTCCTGTTTTTGGATAGGCATCCAAGCTCCTCAACTTTGCCAAGCCTTTGCAAGTTACTTCTCCCAGAAAGGCCAACATCTGGAATGTCTCTGCATAAAGCTTTGAGCCTAGAACCTAACACATGCCAACTCTATCTATCACTATGGAGTAAGGATGGAGTCACTGACACCATAACCTCCCTTGGCCAATACTTCTGGCAAAATGGCTTACAACTCAGTATTTTTAGCAGAGTACACAGAATAGTCCACATAAATTCTTTTAAACTCGGTTCACCACCATTCAATATTTTAATTTCCTAAAGGTAAATGACAGAAATTGGCATTTGCTTGGAATGCTGTGTTTCACATTCTATATTCAACACTATTTTAGCCTGTCTAGACATTCATTTATTTATTGAGTGTTACTCCATGCCAAGCACAGATCCTAAGACACCAACAGACTGGACTAAGAGAACCATGCAGAAGCCCTGCCAGTGGGAGAGAACTTTGTTGGGCTCCCATCCACCTCGCTGTGTCAGCTCCAAGCCTGAAATCTATGTCTTCACTACCTAATCGGAATAGTTCTCCAAGACAGCTCGGATACATTTTCATACGTGTGTGCCAAAGAGAAAGGAGTGATCTCAGTGTTCAACTCCCAATATATTTGTAACAATTCCTTAGGGATGACCTGGAAAGGACCTCTCATTCATTTTCTGCAATATGAATAACTGTAGTCTACATACGACATAATCTCTGAACTACATTCTTCTAAAAATAACATTTAATACTATATTTAGTCAGCCTTTTTTTTATTTATTTAAGTGTATTTTTTTAGCAGCTCTAGAGATAGCTTGGAGGTTAAGGGAGCTTACTGCTCTTAAAGAGGACCTGATTCTGGATCCCAGCACCCAGACCAAGTGATTCCCAACTACCTGTAACTCCACCTCCAGGAGAGAAGAGCAGACTTTCTATACTGGGTCTATATTGTCATTAATGATCACTCTAGACATTGGAAACACATACACATAAAAACAAACAGAAATAGTTCATAGTTTGACAGGTGGAAATTTTGCTAGAATTAGCTTCTGAAATAGTATGTTTTTCTTTCAGGATTTAGTCATTCTCAACTCTGGCTATCCATTAATGTTGTATGTGGACTTAAAATCCAAGCAAACACTAATGCCAAGGCTCTGGACTTGAACAGTCTGAATTAAGACAGATGTCTTGGGAAAGCTTTCTAGTAAGCCAGTGAGATGGCTCAGCAGTTGAAGGCACTTGCTATAAAGCTGAACACCATGAATTCAACCCCAGTACCCACATGGTGGAAGGGGAGAACAGACTCTCACAAGCTTGAGTTCAACCCCCAGTACTCACATCGTAGAAGAGAGAATAAGGCTCTCACAAGCTTTATACAAGTTCTGGGGCTGGACCTCAGGTTGGCAGGCTTGCATGGCAAATGGCTTTGCCCACTGAGCTTCCTCATGGACCAACGATAACACTTCAAATAAAACATGTTGTCCATAATTGAGAAGACTGGAAGTGTAAGAGCTGTGAGCATATAAAATTTGATTGTAAGGTGAGGTGCAGCAAGACGGTGACCTTTCACCTCTATGTCACCTCGACTTAACTAACCTATTAGGAGAGGTCCTTTCTGTTACCAGCTTTCCAGAGATGCTTTGTTTATCCTTATGTGGAATTGCAGAGGGGTGACGCTATAGGTGAGGCCAGGACCAGGGCGGAGCAGTGGCACAGGGGCAGTGCTGGGAGTGGACGTGAGTTAGTGTCACGCTAACTGAGAAGCTCCAATTTTCACAGCTCCTGGGGCCCAGCAGTGGGAACAGCTTCTGGCCCGTTATATTAAGTCAAGATGCCACAGTCACAGAACTGTGAGAACAGACCGAAGTATATCATACAATGGGTGAGCAAATAACAGAGAGGATGGGAGGGGAGGGAGCCACAGAAAACGCCAGGAAACTCCAAGGCAGCTTTCATGAAATTAAATCTCTGTTTATTGCGTAAGTCCTAAAAATCTTTTTTCTAAGTACTCCTCCCACCCCTTGAAAAAAATTAAAAACCGCATATTCATTCAAAACATTGTACATGAATGTTGTAACAATTTGGGCCATAATTACTATAATCTGTTTATAACCCCATGCCTTCATACCCCGTCAATAAGCAAACCAGTGCCTCCATACAAGGGACATTACTGGTCAATGAAGAGAAATATATATATATATATATATGCATACACACACACACACACAATGGAATTTTATTTAGCCATAAAGAAAAATGAAATTATAAAATTTAATTGAAAATCGATATGGAAATTATTAAATGGGGAAGCACAGACTAGAAAAACCAACACAGTGTCTTCACTCCCATATACATTTAAGATCCTAGCTCCTAAATTCTACAAGTCTGTATATGTGGATGTGAGCATAGGTAAAGGTTAGGAATCTAGTGAGTGTCTTAGTTAGGGTTACTATTGCTGTGATGAAACACCATGACCAATGGCAACTTGTGGAAGGATTTATTTCACTCACAGTTCCCTATAACAGCTCATTATCAAAAACAGTGAGGGCAAGAACTCAAACAGGGCAGGAATCTGTAGGCTGGAACTAATGCAGAGGCCATGGGGGTGGGGAATGCTGCTCACTGCCTAGTTTATGACCACTACTCCAGGGAGAGTACTGGTCATAGTAGACTGAGTGTTCCCCCAACAATTACTAATTAATAAAATGACCTACATGCCTGCCTACAGCCTGGTCTTACAGAGGCATTTTCTCAATTAAAACTCCCTCATCTCTGATGAGTCTAGCTTATATCAAGTTGACATAAAACTATCTAGTACAAGAGGGGACCACAAAATGAGTGGGAATGGGTTTTAAGGAAGTGGGTGGGGTAAACTGAACATGTGACAGAGAGGCAGAAAGAGAATCATTGGAGGTGGGAGGGTATAGCAGGGAACAGGGGGTCAGGAAAAGATAGAAAGGAGGGCCAGTTAATACAAACTGTTCATGAAAAACATAACTAATCTTTATCTGCATAATTAATAAACAAATTAAAACCAGACTGTTCTCATCCACTCTCATAATTCATCACATAGACCTCCGAGGCTCAACAAGTATGGGGTACTTTTCCACCAGCAGTTAAGCAAGCAATTCTGAAGCAACAGCAGCTGGGGTCTCCTGACTGAGTTGTAGTCAGGTACTATAGACCAGTACCTGACTGTAAGATGACAGTAAGTACATCTTACAGCGTAGTATAAGATCCAATAGAATCAGGCAAGGTTTACCCCCGCCAAGACTTTCCTGCCACAGCTTCGGGTGCCAGTATAAGACCTAGTTTGGCTTACAAATTGGCTTCCCTGCTACAGCAGCTCTCAGAATTCAAAGACCTTGAGTTGTTTATAAGGAATGCAGATGGGGAGACACGAGGAAGAGCTATGGGGTAGCCTCATAAAGCATCTATGCTCTGTGGCAGCACCACCCTCAAGGAACTCCCATGTCCTCTACTCTCTGAAAGCTCTATGAGCCCTGCCCTATTGGTTCTTCTGCAGATTTTATTCTGTCATCATGACAGAAGCCTGGAAAAGCCTGTGGATACATGACTGAATAAAGGAGATATAATCAAATGCTAACAGGAAGAATAGGGAAACCTGGAAGGCCTTTGGTTCAGACTCCATGTGGATTTGTTTGCAACATTTATTTCTCCTAGGCCTGGGACAGACTTATTTTAAAATAGGAATCTTATTATCAGTCTGGGCTGGAAGGTTTCCTTACTGCCAACTCAAAGTACAGGGAAGATTATGGTCTGCCTTCGAGAAGAGGAATTCTAATTTCTATGGCGACACTGGGGAGGGAGATACTAACTCCAAACATCTGGGTAAAAACAAAGATGAGCATCATATCATACAAGTATCCTTTGAAAGGCAAAACAGAGCAGAAAGCAGGTTAAGAGATGCCCCTGAGACAAGAGGCCGATTGCAAAGCAGCAGTGGGGAAAATTTCCAAGCTACTTTTCTCTATCTTTAACATGGTGGTGGTCACACCACCATAGGATCTTGTCAACATTCATCACATTATGCAATAGTACTCCATGCAAATGATCCTTCAGCAAATTTGGTATTTTTACAGGTGGTCCACAGGGAAAACCCCCCAGTTAGATACCATGATGCGGATGCAAAACAGAAAGTGAAGTTGTTTGCTTAGATTTCATGATAGCATCAAATCAACTTTATTCAGTTGAAGTGCTTCCCTGCAGCCATGGCAGCCTTTTCAACATCAGATCTTCAGCAAACAACAGCCCTGGGACTCATGTGCAGCATGCAAAGCACCCCTCTGCGTGGAATGAAGGGAATATGTCAACAACTCTCAGTAAAATACTGCTCTCCTTGAAGCAAAATGCTACTGATTATGCAACATGATGGGAACTGAAAAAAAAAAAATTTAAAAAATGGCTGGGTAATTCTGGGAGAGAAAAGAAAAGTCGAGAAGATGCCTAAGAGCCACTGGCCATATACCTAACATAACTGCCTTGAAAACAAGGGACAGATCTGTAAGTCATGGCAGAGGTGGAGTCAATGACACAATGCCAGCAGCATTGGTATCCATGAGCGTGGCAGAAATGCACACATGGCACCTGTGTACATATAACCAGAATCTAGTCAACCCCAATGCACACATGGCACCTGTATGTGTATGTATGTGATCGTACATGTTTCTATGTATGGCTTTGGGTGCATATATGTCATGGCATATGTATGGAGGTCAGAGAACAATCGATGTTGGTCCTCACCTTTGTAGCCTGTTTAAGGCCAAGTCCCTCTGCCTATGTCAGGACGGCAAGCTGCCAAGCTTTCAGGGATTCTCCAGCCCCCCTTCCACACTTGCTTTAAGTACATTTGAGGTGCACATGCTCTATATGGGATCTAGAGATGCAAATTCATGTCATCATCTATGTACAGCAATGTACACAGTGAGACTTCTCCCTAGTTCCCCCCTCCTCCTTTATTAACCTCTGGTTTTACTCGCTTGTAATATTACCACCCCAATCTACGTTTGAAATAAAGTTCGATTTCAGGATGAGTTTTATCAACTCTGAATGATCATTGAAAACATTTCTAGTGTTAATGGTACGATAAAACAGAGTTATTTGTTAACCGGTATCTTGTTGAAAAATCTGTTTGCTGGATCAACACAAGAGCAAAGGGTTGGAGCTGGAAATCTGTGTGTGATGCATCACTTATCACTGAGAGTGTTGAGACTGAAGCTGTCTTCCCATGGCCACTGGACCCACTGAAAGAAGTACACTGTCCCTTCTACTTCTCAATTGTAAATTTTCAACAAATCCATCAAACCATAAAATTCAGAACATATTTTCCTTCCTCTTTCAAGCAAAATTTTTGATATCGTAAGGGGCAACTCTTAGTAGAAAAAAATGTTTTCCATTAGATCCAATAAGAGTTCATCAAGCCATAGGCTTTATCTGCATAAAATTATCAATATCTCCTTGGAACTCTGCTTCACTAGTGCTAACTATTTATAGTAGCCATAAAATATGAATTCTAATTCCACACAGGTGAACAATCAGTCTACTGTTGTAATTGCCACAGAGATTCCATCTGAAGCTACTTCCCATGATTCTTCAGGAAATATGAGCTTTAAAAATTGTTTTTGAACATCTTTTTAGGTGTAATATTAGCAAGAGAGATCCACTGACACTTCAGCTCTGTATACACTTGCTCTTCCAAATCCTTTAAAATGTCAACTGATTTGGGGTCATTTGTTCCAGCATCATTTATGGTGGTCACTTTAAGAATTCTCAACTAAGCCAAGCAGAGTGGCTGAGCCCTAGAACCTCAGAACTGGGAAGACAGGAAAATAGCATCAGTTCAAGCCCAACCACAGCTACATAGTAAGACCCTGCTTCAAGAAGATAAAATATTTTAACCACTGCATCAACAGGACAGCAGTATGAAGTGCCCATCACTCAAGTGTTCTTTCATACATACTTTATATAAGTTGACGTTAGATGGGTGGGGATTTTGCTCAGTACTAGAGTATTCTTTAAGCTTGTAGAATGTCTTGCATTCTATTCCCAGCCCTGAAAAAAAATTAAATGCAATAAAATTGATTCTTAAAAGATGATAGCATACCATTTTATAAAACTTGCTTGCGTTCTGCTTTTATGGAATTATCTAAATTGCTTTTACTTGGTTGGCCCAGGAGAGGCTACCAGCTCTCCTCCTGTCTGCCTTCAGACCATTGCCTCCTAACACCTTCACTGTCTCTGGCACTCAGCCCCATGGTCTCCTCCTCAGCCTCTGAGCCTATCTTCTTGCTGTTCCCCCCACCAGGCATTCCCTGTACCTCAATCTCATTCCTTTTCAGATTTTACACTTTGCCTCAAAATTCATTTCCTCAGAACTCAAAGTCCTTTCTGACCTCCCAAGTGGCCTTTTCTAGGCTGCTTTTCTTGCTCGAGCTGTATGCCTTCCGAAGTTGGAGAACACCAGGGTATCAGCAGCACCCACATCACAGCCCAGGCTGCAGTGGTTACCTAACACAAACTTACCCACCCAGACAGTGAGTGGAAAGAGACAGGGAAAGGATTAGTGTCTCTACTTCCCACACAATAGAACTGATGCCCACTACATTTGCTCAGTGACCTACATTTACAATAGGGCCAACTGATAGCAACAAAATGCTTCTGACATCGCATTTGGTGCTCCTTCTCACTGGTTTAAGCAAAACCTAAAGAATACTGTAGTTTGTGCTTTGAGTCACATTCCAGCTTTTAGTGAGGATTCAATTTCAACCTGATAAATTTCAGGATTATTACCTTATCTCAGCAATTTCTCTGCCTGGATCAAGTGCCTAACTTTTATTTACTTATTTATTATCTTCTTAACAAGAAAAAAAAAATCCATTGACCTTTTATCTCAGCAGCTTGCTGGTCATGAATATATGTTAAATAAATAAAAAGTGACCCAAATAACCATTTGCCTCTAAGTAAATGTTTGCATGTATATATAAGAAAGTCAGAAGTGATATTTAGGAAATGTATTTGGCCCTGTAGATTGAGTTTTAAGTATCTCTCTTTATCTTTCCTAAGCACTTACTGTTGACATAAAAGATAAACTCAATACAGTATTTTTCCAAAAGAATCATTGCAGTGTTTACACATTTTTGCAGTTAACTGAAGACATATGCTTTTCTACACAAATACTTCATATCTAGATAAATGGAGAAAAACAAGTTCACTTAATAGATACTGGGCTTCTTTGAGGTTTCCATGGGATTGGAGATAAATCCATGAACTGTGATAATGTTCAAAACCTGGATACTACCAAATTGCATGTCCACTATAGTTGCAAGACATTTAAGTGAAGAACAGAACTTCCACCCTCAGCTGTAACATGCCAAAGTTCTGTAACTAAATTGTGAAACAGATTTAAAGCCTCAATAAACTACTACAGTGATAAAGACTGTAGGGTGGAGACTGGTTCCTGCAGCTATAAGAATTTACTCCCATTTCAAATGTATCGTATTAAAGGACTTCTACAGTGACTACACTAGCTATAGTGCTCTCTTTATCCTGTTACTTTAGTGCCTGTATTACAGACCTAGAGATAGAATGCTTGTCATGATGGATGCAGATTCATACCCTCCTAGAACTTTCACAAACCGCATGGGAACACCACAAGTTTTTGAACTTGTGGACCTTAAGTCTGCAGTCACAGGTAAAAGCACTCCATGATAGCATTGACATATTCCTATGCAAAAGAAAACATGACATCTGCCTCCACCAAAATGAGCCTTCTGATTTTCCCAAGAAAGAAGTCCAAGGGATCAAGCAAGATGGGCATGCCTATAAGTATGTGAGTTATGTGTGGGTTAATTGTTTTTATTTATTTATTATTGTGTGTCTATATGATGTGTGTGGGTTCATGTGTGCGAATTAATTATTTTTATTTATTTATTATGGTGTGTCTATGATGTGTGTGGGTTCACGTGTGTGAATTGATTATTTTTATTTATTTATTATGGTTGTCTATGATGTGTGTGGGTTCATGTGTGTGAATTAATTATTTTTATTTATTTATTATGGTGTGTCTATGATGTGTGTGGGTTCATGTGTAGAGTCACAGGTCACTCTGAGTTCTAAGCTTTGAACTAGGTCGTCTGGCTTCCATGATGAGTGCTTTTTTTTACCTGCTGAGCCACTTCATCAGAGTGTAAATATGCATCCAACAAAGGACCAAAAGAGTCAGACAGGCTTCTCAGTGTTTCTATTCATCATTCTTTGGGTTTTGTTGTTGGTCCATTTTGCTGTGCTTTAAGACAGGAGGCCTGGCAGTGTCAACTTACCACACAGCTGAGCATGACTCTGGACTTCTGAGGTTCCTGCCCCTATCTCCCATGTGCTGCAACTGCAGGCCAACTGAATATGTATAAGAAGGCATTTTCAGCACTTAGAATATGCTACAATTCACGCCTGCAGAAGACCTGGGCAGTCATGTGTCTATTCCTTTTGCTAGGTTCCAGTCTCTACATTCTTTAAGAAGAGTCTAAGTAGTGGTTCTCTTTTTTTATTTTTTTTTTTTTTTGTTTTTTTGAGACAATTTTCTCTGTGTAGCCCAGGCTGTCCTGGGAAATCACTCTGTACACAAGGCTGGCCTCGAAACTCAGAAATCTGGCATTCATTTCAAGACAAAATGAGTAATTACTATTAATTAAAACTAATCTCCTCTCTCTCTCTCATCTCTCTTCTCTTTCTCTCTTCTCTCTCTCTCTCTCTTTCCATAATACATTATAACTTCTATTATGGTGTTTGGGGGCAAAAGGCCATGCCTTATGAAATTTCCAGCAATTATTCAAGCAATAAATATTTAATTGAAACTTGGTCACACTGACATCTCAGAGCCTTTATGATAACATTGAAGTCAATACATCTGGTGACTTAATAATTAGCTTAAATATATTAAGGGCGTTTCGCAAAACATTCCTGTACTATGATAATCATTGTGCACAATTTGCTAAAATTATTTTGCAACTCAATTACTTACTTATACTTTTCTTTTATGATCTAGTACTAATATAAAAAACTCATTCGTAATAACAATAGGAGTCAGACATCATTGTCACACTGTATATTCAATTAATCTTTCAGGAGATCAGGGAAGGAATTTACAGGGGGTTGACATTAACCTGGGGGACAGAGTGAATCCTAAACTAGCTTGAGTAAAAAGGAGACACTGACTCACAAAAATAAGAAAGCAAGCAAACACCACCTCAGGATTCTTAAATAAGGTCTACACATGCAGACTAGATCTAAACAGGAAGGAAAGTTTGTCCTGGGAATCAGAAGAGCTTGGAAAAGACTCATGAGAAGTTCAGTCAGATGTCAAAAAAAAAAAAAAAGGATAAATAAAAATTTAAAACCCTAATGCTTAAATGTAAAGACCAAAATAAAATCATGCTATTTTAGCCCTGACAATAAAATGAAGAAGAGGCAAACATTTTTTTTTTTAAAGACTTGAAGACAGAGTCTGCTCTGAGATGCACACTGTAGACTATTTCCTACTGAGATGCATGAGGTTAAAATTCTCAAATGCACCCTGTGTTCCAATCCAGCCAGGACACAAAACTACGCATAAGCTCACTGGGGCATAACAGAAATACCCACCCTGGAAAGAACTGGTTTTCCAGGGTTCCATATCCTAGGTAAGACCAAGTTTTCTTATCAAGTTGCTGGATGAATACGGCCACTCAGAATCAATAATATGAAAGTATAAATATGTGATACACAATATCACCAGGTACTTACTCATGATATTCTATTTGCAGCTCTTTCCCATATCAAAAGCAAAAACAAAAAATACTGTAATTATGCAATGGCCAGACTATCTCACTACAAAATACAATAGAGTTGAAAATCAGCTAATGATTCCTGTGTTTGGATAGTAAGAGAAGGGACCAGAGTGGATGGAGGGGGAGGGGAGTGGCACACTGTTTCTGAGCATGAGTTGTGAATCATGTTCTTCTATCCTCCGTGGTAGTTCAAAGACCCCTGGTGAATGCCTGAGAGAACAGATGGTCTAACTCTGTATACACTATGATTTCCTATAACATAATTTACAATAAAGTTCAGTTTACAAATTAGGAACAATAAGAGATGCTTCAAGCTAATAATAATAAAAATAAAGTTAATAATAACAATAATATAGAATAGTTAGCATACTGTAAGGTCTTTAAA
Source organism: Mastomys natalensis (assembly GCA_021653895.1). NCBI lineage: Eukaryota > Metazoa > Chordata > Mammalia > Rodentia > Muridae > Mastomys > Mastomys natalensis. The sequence continues at coordinate 708,772 of JAJTUV010001117.1, forward strand.
CTCATGAACATTTTGACTTCTGAGATTTTCCACTTAGTGTATTTAGACTAAAGTTGACCAAGGTATAACTGAAACATTAGGAAGTAAAAGCATAGGTAAGAGAGGTTGCTGGAGGAAGAGCCACCAAGCCAAGCTCAAAAGGAGTCTTTGAAAGAACCAAGTATTTTCTTACCATCAAAACACATGAATTATTAGCTGATTTTCAACCCAATTGCATTTTGTATTGAGGCACAGCCAGGACTGACAGTGACTGGGGCATGGAGCAAAGACCAGAGGGAAAGGCACTAAGTGAGAAGACTTAGTCACCAGGACTTGGATGACTGCAAGGAGGCAGAGCAGATGTGTTCTGAACAAACCTGTAGAAAACTGGAAAGAGCAGAATCCAGAGTAAGTTTGTTGTGTGTTGCTCACAATAAAGAAAAGAAAAATGTTCTTTGGGTAAAAAGATATCCCAATGGTGGGAGATTTCACAAACAAAACCCAGTGTTCTTCATGCTAGACTGTGTGAGAATGGCAACCCCTTATGTTATATGTTTGTCTTTAAACTAGGACCTACTGAGAGCATCCTAGGACCATCCTTCCCATGCAGAGAAAACAGGGACCACTCTCAGAAACATTTGTGCTACAGCTGAGAGCTTATTAGAAGTGCCACTCTCTGAACACTCTGTCTACTGCATCTAGAGAGTCTCAGATCTACCAAATCACAATCAAACGTCGCAGCATAATGGAAATGCACTAAAATGGGAGAAACGACACTTACAGGTTGGGTGTGCCCTCCCTGTTCACCTGCCTGACCCCTGAAGTTCCTCATCTAGCACACCTTGCTCACTCGGACCAATGGGCTTCTCCATATTCATCTAAGATAACTCTCTAGCCCATGACCTTTGTTTCAGGTATTTATGAGACTTATGCCTTACCTTCACCTGGGTTTTTCTTTACTCACATTCTGTGGTGGTTTGAATGAAAATAGCCCCACAGGCTCAAGGAAGTGGCATTGTTTGAAATGATAGGTTTTGTGACCTTGGTGGAGTAGGTGTGGCCTTATTAGGGGAAACATGTCGCTAGGAACAGTGAGGAAGCATTGAGACTTCAAATGCTCAATCTGCACCTAGTGCTGTCGCTTTCTCTTCCTTCTGCTCACCAATCCAGGTACAGAACTCCCAGATGCCACTCCAGCACCATGTCTACCTGCTTGCTACCATGCTTCCTGCCATAATAATGGACTAACTCTGGATTTTCCAGCTCCAATTGAATGTTTTCCTTTATAAAGAGTTGCAGTGGTCATGCTGTTTCTTCACAACAATGAAATCCTAAGACACTTTCTGCATGAAATTTCTTTAATCAACTATTTGCAACTGAAGAGTTTTCCTAGATATTCCTCATTCCTTGCCTTTGATTTATTTTCTCTCTTCCCTGATTAATTTGGCCTTTCTTTCCTTCTTTATTTCCTTTTTTCTTTCTTTCTTTCCCTTCTTTCCTTCCTCCCTTCCCCTCCCTACCTTTCATTCAAAGGCTCTCATGTAGCCCAGGCTGGCCCTAAACTCCTGATCCTCTTGCCTCACTTTCCAAGTGCTTAACCCACATCTCAGCTTCCTTTCCTGGTTTCTATTCTTAGTATTTAGCATCATCCAACACACCTTTTTCTGTCTAATTAACTGAGACACTGAAAAATCTGGACACTATGAGTCATGTTTCCCCTTACCAAGCCATGAGGCTTATATCTCTACTTCTTGAAGTTTCAATTAGTACCGTGACTTGCTTTGATCTATGGGATAGTTGCAAACAAAACACAAATAGAAAATTGAAAGGGATTTGCACACTAGGGTAGCAATCTCTAGAGAAATGAGAAAAGCCATTGTAGGTTAGCCAGGCCCCACTGACCCACTAAATTTTAAATAATCTACCAATTAATCCACAGCCCTAAAAGAAATAGGATTGTGATTTTGAGCTAAGGAGTATGAGCAGTTTATTCTGAAGCAAGAAGATACACGGCACTTCCCAAGTGCAGTATGAAATTCCCAAGTGCAGTGAGATGTGTGTCCCCCTGCTAGTGTGTGTGTGTTGCTGCTAGTGTGTATCGCTACTAGTGTGTCGCTTGGGACGACCCTCAGCAAAGTGTGGGTATTTTAAAAACATTTTCAATGAATAGAGAAGGGTAGAATGCTTGCAAAGGGGAAAACTCAAAGTGAAATCAATTCATAACGTTGAAGATACATCTACGCTTCAGGGACAGAGTGTAGCCGAAAAGACTTTCAGGGTTCACTACTATCTTTAGTTTTCAGTTTTTTTCTTGAACAAAATCAACTTTTTTCTATATTAATAAAAAAGTACAAAGTTGTGCATGTCCACATGCAATATGTCAACTTAACAAAACAAAACAATCCCCCCAAAATCCATTAAGCCTCACAGTGCTCAGTTGCCTAAGACAGCAAGCCACGTGACCTTTGGAGTCTTTTCCACGTTATGAAGCATGCATGCTCCCCATTTTAAGTTACTCCCGTTTTTTAGCAGATTGGGAATCAGCAAACCAAATCCCTGCACATTGCTTCAGCTCCATCTTGCCAAAGAAGAAAAATCTGCTGCTTTGGACTCCGTTCAACAGTTGGAGACTCAACTCTGGGCCATTGCCTTTCACATGTCAGATGTTCCCTACCGTGGTGTCTACATCACATAAATCAGGGAATGCAAGATCCCACATGCTGTGAAGTCGGGTCTCCAACCAGGAGAGCAGAGCATCCCCTGGAGAGGGACCACAGACTCCTGTGGATTCTGCAGCAGTGGGTGTCCCTCAGCACAGTAACATCTTGGGGAAAGCACAGTCAGGCACTATGGACAACCAGCAAGACTGCTCTGCCCCTGTTTAATAGTCTTTCTTTTGAACTTAAGCATCACTATATTTTAGAGTGGCCCAGATTTCCCAGGCTCTAATGATCCTCTAGCCACAGCCTTTCAAGTAGCTGGCACTACAAGAACAATTTTTTAAATATAAAATTAAAATACAATGAAAGGATAACCTGTAACACTAAATATTTTCCTTCCCAAGAGTGGGGATTAAAAAAGCTCCAAAATTCTTGAACAGGTTTCAATCATGGATAGCTACATTTGAACTCACACTCCAAATCTCAGTATAGTAAGCCGTCCGCAAAGCAACTCATTAGAGCAACTGAGCTCCAGGATCTTCCAAACTCCTTTTGGGGAGTATTATCTCTTCTAAACTAGGGAATCCAGTGTCTACATACGGGCAAAGACCTAGTTATCTGCCTTCTGATTTTCTGGTTTGGGAAATACGCTGTTGTTACTTAGGACTTTCTCTAAAACAAGGATGCTTCTGGTAATCCTTTCCCTGTCCCTTTCTATCACAGATCTTATCCTATACTGTGTACAAGACTAAGAAGAAAACCATTAAGATTGGATTTGTGTATTAATCCACCAGGTTCCACTACAACAACAGATGACCTAAGAAACTAAGCAATTGAAACCCCAAGGTTATCTCTAGCTTGTGTCATATGCCCACTGTGCACTAACTCCTTAGGAGATGCCCCCTCAAGAACCCAGATTAATGAAGCATCTACCACCTGGAGGTCTGCCAGTCACCCAGACAGATGACCATCACTAGGAATCACTCACTGACTGTTAACGAACAGACATGTGTCACTTCTGTTCACATTTCACTTGTGCATATGTAACTCCAAAAATCCACAACTTATCACACCATGGGCAACAATGGCTTGAACAGTCTGTTATGTCTCCCTGACTTGTCATCTGTCCATTGCAGAATACATTTCTGAGGCCATTTTAACTGCTGAGCAACCTTCTAAGTGTCACATGGCATTTGAAGATGGACCAGACCGAAACCCTGTCTTTAAAGGGCTAGATCAGACCTGAGGAGAATGAAGCAGGAGGACCACAAGTTCAAGATCTGCCATGGCTACAGAATGGGTTCAAAGCCAGCCTGGACTACTTAATGAGATCCTGTCTCAAAAATTCAAAAAGGCTGGTAGAGCGCAGTGATAGTTTTCTTGCCTAGATGCATAAGGTCCTGGGTTCATTACCCAGTACTACTGTGCTACTGTTTTCATTCTCTCTCTCTCTCTCTCTCTCTCTCTCTCTCTCTCTCTCTCTCTCTCTCTCTCTCTCTCAAGGAAATAATGACAAATAGAAAGAAATAAAGCAGGAAAGATAAACTACATGCCTGATAAAATGTCAAATGAAGCATGCAAGGTTTAATAAGAGTTTAAATACTGGATATTTTAGCCAACAGATAATTTCAACCATGCAAGTGGCCCTTGCAAAAAAGGCAGGCTCTGAGCCTGGCAGTTTTCAGACACTGAAAATAGACATGGCAGTTCATTTGCAAGGAATAACAAAAGAGGGTGAGTGAAGTTCTGAACGCTGAATGACCAGGAGAGAAGACAGTAGGATAGGATACGGCTTTCAGGAGTCTGAACAAAGAGTGGAAGAGCCTTTGCACTGAGATGCATCACGTCAGAGGAAGAAATTTGTTCTAGTCTTAAATCACACATCCCATGGGAAAATGCTTTCTCATCTCTCTTTCATGAAACCCAGGAAATCATGCATCTTCCCTTCTATGTGCTCGAGCCCAAGGGCCTGGTCATTGGAGGCTTGGATCCTACGCCTAGATAGGTCAAATGGGGAGACCCATCTCTGTTGAGAGATTGGCTTCTAGCCATGTCACTCAACCAAGAGAATGTTCTTTCTGTAATTAAAGAGAGTTAACTCCCAATGAATGTTTGTTCTATTTGTCCTGAGTTTGTTTCCTATCTCCCAGGATATTTCAGAAGCCACTCCTCATGGTCTAAGCTACAAGGCTAATTTATGTCTGTTTGTTCTGGAGTCTGCAATCCAATCCTCCCTCTCAAGATTTAACTTCAGACTTTTGGCCTTCCAAAACAACCAATCCGGCTTGGCCCTGCCCTGTGTCTATAACCATCAGAAGATTTCACTGCTATCTTCTAGGGAGCTTCAAGGGCCTTCAATATGCTGAACCTGGTTGTTGTTTGTTTGTTTGTTCGTTTGTTTGTTTTTTGCCATCGCACTGTTTCTGTGCAGACAGTAGATCTGCCTGTGACCTGAAACTGTTTTCTTACCACTGGCTCATTCTTTGACGGGAAGGCTCTATGTTTTTTTTCACTGTCCCAGCAGACACCAGGCATCCACAGCCATATTCAGGGCAGTTATCACAGCCAGCAGGCCCTTGGTGCTCACTGATATCCATGGAGAAGCAAGTCTGTTCCCAGGGTGAACTGGGACCTGGCTCTCGCAGTGCATACTGTCATTCTGAGTACTTCAATGATCACACAAATAATGCTGAGAGTCAAAAATCAGAATGACCTCAAGGACAATACCAAGGTCAGACACAGTAAGAGATAAGTGCTGGCTATTTCCCAGGAAGCCAGAGTTTTAAAGTCCTATATCATTGATTTCTTAACTCCACCCCTTTATCAAACATTATGTCCTGACCAGCCTTCCTCATTGGCTGTGTTATAAACACTTCAGAAAACTTTCTCTATGTTCTGATTTATTTTGTACAAATAGCACATGTCTGTAAATGTTTTGGGATTCGACTAATATAATGACTGTTTCTAAGGAGTGAGGCACCATGTAGCATGCTATAAAATAAAGTAAGAATTAGGTACCCCCCCCCACCCTATGAGGGAGAAACCAAGAAGTTAAAACCCAATTGCACTAAGGCCCAAAAGAGAAAGCCCAATAGGGATGGATTTGTTGAAAAGCTCACAGGAATTTTGCCTATATGTTGTGTTTAGTTATACTTCCAGGGCAGATAAAGACGTGATTTTGAGATGACATAGGATTTTGAGGAGCAAAGGTCAAGTGAGCATTTTGAGCACAAAGACAGGGTCCAGAAGCAGGAAAGTGTGGAGGACATCTAGAAAGCAATGCTCAGTTAGGCTCTCTTAAGAGGCAGAGTAGGAAGCAAGATGGCACAGGTATTTCAAGACAAGTGGGAGGAAATCATGAAATGCCAAAGGCACTTGTCTTCATGTATCAGATACCAGAACTCCTAGTGACTTCAGAACAGAGACGTACTAACAGCCATCTCAAGCTCTACTGTAGCTTTCTCATTACATTCATGGCCTCCTCCTTGGGGATTTTGTGTGTGCAACTGCCTCTATATTGAGCTCATCCCCCTGCAGACAGCCTTGTGGATAGCTCCTTCTTAACATTCAGGTACCTAATTCATTGTTTCCTCCTGCACGAGCCTCTCTGGTGTCTGTCCAAAAGGTGTTCATTCTCTCTGCATCACTTCTCAATCTACTAAAGTATTTACTTTCTAACAGCACTTACACGTTATTTTACTTATGTCACTATGGTTTATAGTTTGCCTTCTCCCAATCTAAGATAAACTTAACCAGAACAAGCAAATGTAGCAGGGTTATGCTTACAAGAATAGCTGACAAATAGGTACCTATTAATTATCCTCACGGCTTTTATAGATAGATGCTATCTATCACACACTTTTGTCATACAAAGGATACTGTTCTTGTTGGGTATATTTTTGTCAACCTAGACATACCTGGGAAGAATGAATTTGAATTTAGAAAAAGCCTCCATCATATTGACCTGTAGACAAATCTGTAGCACATTTTCTTGTTTAATGATGGCTTTGGAAGTGTCCTGCCCACTGTGGGCAGAGCAAACCCTAGAAATGTGGTCCTAGACAGGTGGTCCTGAGTTGTACAGGAAGTAGGTTGACCAAGTCATAAGAAACAGGCCAGTAAGCAGTGTTCCTCTATGGCTTCCACCTCAGCTCCTGCCTCCACATTCCTGCTGTGACTTCCCCATAGTAATGAGTATGATCTGAGAATTGCAAGATGAAATAAACTCTTTCCTCCCCAAGTTGCTTTTGGACACTGGGTTTTTAATCACAGGCATAGATGCCCTAACTAAGACATGTACTATCCAGTGGTTTATTCAATGATGTTGAAAAGAGAAATACCACTATATATAGTGTCAATTGACTGTAAATCCCGGCCCTTGGGAGGTAAAGTCAGGAGGAACAGGAGTTCAGGGTCAGCCTTGGTCTCCAGAGTGTTTGAGGTCAGTCTGGGATATCTGACCCTCTCTTAGAAAACAGAGAGGAAGAGGACAGGATGATCAATTAAATGACATTTTGATCAGCATTCCTCATCAATTCTTCCCAACTGCTTCAACAGATTTGTAAATGTGAATTTTGCATAAACAGAATAATATGCCTGTCTCATTTAGCATAGTACTTTCAAGGTTCCTGTAACAAATCCTAAGGAGTCTACAAATTTTTCTTAGAAAGCATTGATATTTATGCTTGCTACTACTTCCATCGCCAATACATACACACACGTGTGCTCCCCCCCTCACACACACACACACACACACACACACACACACTACACACACGAACTATCATTTATTAGCTAAAATAGTCTTGGTGATGAAGATAAAAGAGAGAAATTCACTGGACAGTTCGGAAGACACCAAAAGTTACTTACAAAGCTTTGAAAATGGCTATGTAACTCTGTTAATTCCACCCATTTTCTTAGTCATTACTCAAAAAAAGCATAACTTTTTCTTATTTTCAATCTGTCTTTCAGATAATGGCTGACAACTAAGCATGTTTTCTACGGCGCCACTCCAGGCTTGCTCCCTCTTTCTCTGAAGCTATCACCTTCCATTGCACAGGCATTTGCTGCCACATGGCTGCTTACTGACCTCCACTGCTGAGCATTCCCACCTCACTCAAAAGGCAGGACCTGCTTCCTCTCTCCTTTCTCTACAGATTCACCCCAAGGCTCCACAGTACGTATTCTACTACTGCAATGATTTATAGCTTGCCCTCTGTTTACCCCAAACTCTAATAAAAATTGTCTTTGAGCTTCCCCTGAGTCCATTTTAAAATTCTTTTATTAACGAAACTAAACCCAAAGAGGGAGGCCTTCATTTGTCAGTAATGCAGGGTGCTCAAAGCTAGGGTATCTAAACCTTCCAGTTAACATCAGCAGAAGCAAACACTACCCTTCTAATTTTGAGTTATGAATATCTGACTACAATGTTAAAGGTTCTGGGATTATCCCCTCTCCCTGCACTCTATCCTAACTTGTGTGCATGACCAAGCTTTATTTTGGTTGAGAAATTTCAATTAGAGAAAACAAGACACAAGCCTGGGAACATCAATATGGAGAGAATACAATATTTCACAGCTGTAACAGTGTCTTAGTATAGAAAAAAATCAAATCTTTTCTCTATGAATATTATTACAAGAAAATCAGCCCTACCAATAAGTTTTTCTTCAAAGAGCTTTGAAACTGATGGTTTCAAAGCTCTCTTACCCCTAACACATACACACTAGAGAGAGAGAGAGAGAGAGGAGAGAGAGAGAGAGAGAGAGAGAGAGAGAGAGAGAAGACAGAGGAGAAAGACAGAGGAAGCGACAGACAGAGACAGAGACAGAGACAGAGACAGAGACAAAGGCAGGCAGACAGACAGACAGACAGACAGTGGGAAGCTTCCTGGAACACCAGGAAAACCATCAAGAAAAAGCCTGCTGTTAATACATCTGATTTCAATGCTGGCATGGTATCCAAAATGTAATTTTCCCAAGAGAGAATTAACCACTCAGATAATGCACAGAAAATTACACTAGGAACTTAATGTTTCCTTTGTAATTCTAACTCTAAATTAACATACAGATTAACATACAAATGCAAACAAGATTAACCTATTGTATAGAGAAATCTTAAAATGCTATATATTACTGATCTTTTTTTGTCTCCTAAGCATGAGGATTGGATGTTCACGTCAGTATGTAACATTCCTCCCTCACATCTTGTTTTGATGTCACACATTACACATCTGACATGAAAAAAAATGGTTCTATATTATAAAAAGTACACTCTATAAATAAACCTAAAATCCATATCCTACAGGCAGTAAAACTTAGAACAAGAATACATAAAGCAACATGTTCAGAACTCTGCTTCACTGTGCTACATATATATATATATATATATATATATATATATTATATATATATATATATATAATATATGGGCAGGTTATGTGACATGTGAATAAATTATAATTATTTATCATAATTCAGAGATGGAAAGCAGGCTATGTTACTACCTAAGCTGTAGTAAAATATATATGACATAGTACTTTAAAGCAAGGATGGTAAAAACACCTGATCTGTAATCCCTACATGGGAGCCAGACACAGGAGGATCTCTGAGTTTGAGTCAGTCTAGACACCATAAAGAGAAACAGGGAATCCTGGAATCCATTTTAAGACCAGTTCCTCAAAGCCAAATGTGATATAGCTACCGCCTCCAAATTAAACTCATCCTTGCTGAAGGAAAGAATGTGAGTCATAAGATTCAGGAAAGTAATGAAACTCACAAGGCTCAGGAAACTCAAACAGTTACAAGATTCACAAAACCCTTCCCCAAGCAGTAATCTATCAGAGACAGGACTCTTTAGTGGGCCTGTCTGCACGTTGTACAGGGTGCTTCTGACATACAGTTTTTCTTGAGTGGTCACCCATGTTCAGATGGTTTTTTTTTGGTGATGCAGCTGCCTTTGAGTCATCCACACTTCTGCAAATACCCCACCTCATGTTGCTATAAGTAGTATCCCCAATAAACACACTAATCCAATAAAAGATATTGAAATAGAAAAGTGTCTTTGGGTTGTCATATGTGCCCTACCTGGGATGAAAGATATTTGTTCCTGGCTCCTCAGGAAAAGTTATAACACCAAAAGAAAAAAAATCAACTTTAAATATTATCTCTGGTCTTACAATCTCTGTGTACATGGTTCCATCTATATTCAGTGCTCAATGCAAGCTTCACTCTTTAAGTCAAATAAAGAGAAAAAAAACCACACACATTGGGAGTTGAAAGCAATTACCTATGTGTCTGTCTTTATCCCTTAAGTTGGTACAGGACCTGCAGTGCAAATAATAGCACACAGTAGCGGAAAGCAGAGATAATGTCTACATTTATCCAAGGAGAATTGAAATGTGAGGCAACCTCTACATTTATCGGCACAGTGGTCTACCAGCCCAAATCATTGCAATCCCCATCTATCCCACACTGATAACCCTTCCCAGTCTCTCAGCCTCAGCTTATGGACCCCTTCTAAGCCGCTCCTCTCAGCTGCTCAATCTCACCTGTGCCACACCTTGGACCTTATCATCAAACAGAACTGTAACAGGGAGAAGCTTACGAAAACCTCTGGGATGGGGCATATGCATATAGTGGCCCACGTTTATAATCCTTTCACTAGTGAGGCAGAAGCAGGAGGATTGCTCCAAGCTCCAGGCCAGCCAGGATAGATAGAGACCCTCTTTCAAATAAACAACAGCAACAAAACTCCTTGGGAATGTCTCTAATCATTAGTTTATTGATTAGAGCCTTATGCCCCCTATTCCTGGGTCCCGACCAGTTACTTCTCTATGTAGATACTGTTCAGTCATTTCAAAACAGTATTCTTGTGTTCCAGGACTAGGTCCCTAGTACCTATGGAGTCTCTTTTTGCTTTCCCTCTAATCTGGCAAATTCCACTCCTCTGATATGAAGGGCAAAATGATACAAAACCAATCAATGATTCATTTCTTTTACTCGTCTGTTTAATCGATACCTTCTGAGCTCTAAGTACGAGCAACAAATAACCATGTTGCTATTTGGAAATTTGTTTTAAAGTGGCTTATCTTATTTTATGAGTTTTCTAAAAATATTTCAAACACTGGAGCATACAGACATCGCTTCCACAGTCCCCATTGCTTTGTATGCGCCCTTTGCCTGTTCAGTGGTTGATGCTATCAGGATCACTCTATACATCACTTTGTTTCCACTGCATGAGCACCTCTGGTTCATCATTCCTGTGAAAATTCAGAGGCACCAACATCTCTCTTTCTTAAATGTATCCTTCTACCTAAGCTCTTTGTACCTCTATTCTAAGATATCCACTCTACTATGCTTTGTATTATTCTGTGTGCTGGGGACATAAACGTAAATGAAGCACTGAACTGTATCCAAAGAGTCACTGGCTAGTAGAAAAATAAAGAACTAAATGTATGTTTGTGTGTGTGTGTTGCACGTGCATGCACATGCGCCACACACGCATGGTGTTGATCTTTTTTTTCTAATCTCAACATGTTTGAACGTGACAGCCTCATGAAATAAATTAATAAACTGAAATGAGTTAATAAGATTAAGACAACTTAAAAGGAAAGATTAAGTGACATTTCTTATTTATTAATCATGCAATCTGTGTCAGTACTATTTTCCTTAATCCTCACAGCAATCCTGTGGGAGGAAATAACGTGATCTCCCTTCACACAAGAAGAAACTGAGGCAGAAAAAGCTTAAGATGACTACCTAGGGACTTCCAGCTTGGAAGTATTGGCATTAGGGCTCAGAGATCTTTGATCCTAGCTCTATGTCCTAACTACAGTATGTTGGTGAGAAAAAGATGGAGAGAGAGGACAGACTGATAGAAAACTCAGCAGAAACAGAAGTGCACGTAATGGCTTTGCACTTGCTCTGCATGGGCTCACAACCCAACTCCATCCCAGTGTGAAATAGAGCACTGGCTAAGAACTCTATTGGTTCCCACCCTGATGGATTCTCCCATAGCACACCTCATTGCTGTGGACCCAGTGGACACATTCTTTCTTTCAGAACCTCTTAGAAGGCACCTTCCTGCGCTGCCTTCCCTTTGCCCATTGCCTTCCTCCTTTGCTTCCTAAATGAGGGTACTCCTCCGCCTTTCTTTCAAAGTCCCCCCTTCTCTAGCCGCCCTCAGCAATTCACGTTCACAGTTCACTCCTACAAACTTCCACAGTTCGTGTGGAGGTGGACGAAGGGTAAAATCTACCTGCAGAAATCTTTACTTCTTTTCTAGGCTAAATACTCTCCTACCCGTAGGAAATTTCATTACTCCCGCCCTTTCATATAATGCCAATGATCTCAACTGTGTGTAGACTTTGAAGGGAGTGGGAAGCAAGCCATTGAGAAACAGAGTAGAATAGTAGGTATCATGAATGAGAAGGAAGAGGAAATGATACACATTAAGTCAAAAATAGTAGAGTTATAGAAGATGAAACACTTAGTGATTTCATGGGTAACAGGAACACTAAAGGAAAAATATACAGTATTTATTATTTATTGAAAACTGCCAGACAAAAGACTAGATTTTAAGTACTCCTGTTAAAAAGTAAATAGGCTGAAGAGATGACTCAAAGGGTAATAGAATGTATGGCTCTTGCAGATAACCCAAGTTCAGTTCCCAGCACCCATGTTGGGCAGCTGTCAATGATCTATAACTTCAGCTCCAGATGAATTTGACACTTCTGCCTACTGCAAGCCAGGACACCCACAGAGGCACAAAAAGACAAATTTTTAATTTAAAATGTAAAAACACAAAATTTTAAAAATAAAATATTTTTAAAAAATAAATTATAGGGGGAAAGATGTGAAGAATGAAAGATTTACTTGTTTTCAGTATGTGTGTATACATTTACATATGTAGAGACATACATACACACATATATATGTATATATGTGTGTATATATATATATACACATATATATATATATAATCATATACCAAAACATGATACTGTACACACTAACACCTATGCTCCCATGGATTGTTCAAGTGGTACAAATGACTCCACATTCTTCAGGTCCTGAGGCTATAATTGCAGCTGTCCTGACATTCATTCTCCCTCAAACCACACTTCTACTTAGTCACCAAAACCTACTGAATATACTTCCTCAGGAACTTCCAAATCTTTCCAATTTTACTATCAGTAATAAACTTTATCTTCATCTGCTTCCTCCAGTTCATTATGAATACTCCCCAGGCATGACTGGACCATATTAAGTGGGCAGGTCTCCACTGCTCCACTGAGTGACTGTTGGAAGTAAAACTCCCTAGTCATAGAAAACATCTCACAATCTTTAGACCTGGGGAGAGGCACATGTTTGTTAAAGCAACATGTGCTGTATTCTTTCCTCATAGAACTTAGTATAACTAATCATAGTATACATAGTAAACACAGGATAATCCTTCCTGGTAATGTCAGAGCTACCCTAAGCATTATGGCCTTATGTAATCATATCAGTAGTGGGGTCATTCCCTGTCCCACATCTGTTTTCTCTTATTCTGTAATAGATTTCATTTTCCTTTAGGGAACTGCCCCTCCCCAAATGTTGGACTGCCAGCAGAGATCGACATTTCACTTGCTTCAAAGCTAGACATGTGGCTGAAGATGACCCACCCATGAGCCACTATCCGTTGGACAAATGACAGGCCCAAATGTGGGGTACATGACCCCATTCAATGATCAGAACACACTACCTTCCTTGTGTCGGTTTAATGCCACTTCTGGGTAAAAGAATTACTAAGACTCACATGACCTTTGAGGCTTTGCGGAAAACATTTGCCTGAGATTGAAACTAACACAGGGAAATGGAGGGTCACAGATGTTAGCATCACCTCTGACTTTTGAGCTAGACAAGCCCACAATCAGTCTTTAAAACAAAACAAAACAATTTGGCTGTAGAGGTTCAGAATTCACAATTCTTCACATGAAGAAGGCACATAAATGCTTGCAAATTTCTAGGAGGCACACATGCCAATGTGCCTTAGGTAAACAAACCTCTATCTGGATTGTGAACACTACTCAGATTAAACTCATTAATGTTTCTGTAATAAAACAAAAAGTGTTACAATTAATGGAAGTTATTTAGTCAGGATAGGTTCTTCTATTTAAAAAAAAAAAAAAAACAGTATAGAAAATAAATTCTGTAAAAAAAAAAAAAAAGTCACCCGCTGTTTTCAGAACTGTGCATTGAATCAGGTAGAACTGTTTCAATGATAAATTCCCTGTGTCCTCATCTACTTGCCAAGTGACATAAGTTGGGTTCTGAACATCTGTAACTGAGACGGTTCCTTCTGTTTTCTTTATAGGCTTTCAATTATTTCCCCACTCTTATTTAATACACATTCACAGTGGGGTAAATTAAGAGGCTGGAATTTTGATTTTGCAGCCCCTCTCTCTATGTAATTTGTAAACACCAGGTCTGTTCACCAGCAGACTTAGCTGCTGATCAATTTGGGTTTTTTTTTTTTTTTTTTTAAGTATAAACTAAGTTCTATACTAAATGTAACCTGCTGTTTTGAGCCTCAAGCTCAAAATTGTGTTCATGGCTCTTGGGCAGAAGTTTAGGTAGCCTTCAGTATCCTTTTAGGGAAATCAGGTACAATGCTGTCTGTTCTCCTGTTTGTCCCCAGTTACATCACAAAGGAAAATCACAATTGTTCTACTCCCCAAACCCCAGTGGCCACAATATCCATTCATTTTCCTTTGAGCAGAACCCATCACTCTCTAGGGTCCTTTTAGAACATAAAATGCTTTTAGAGCATTATTTTAGTCAAATATTCATCTTCCCTATCAGTACTGGTTTTAGCAATCCCCGAAATGGGCTGAACGTGGTGCCCTATTTAATAAATAAGGAACAGAGGGTCAGGTTAGTTCGAAAAAAGAAAACAACACACACACACACACACACACACACAAAAGAGAGAGAGAGAGAGACAGAGAGAGAGACAGAGAGAGAGACAGAGACAGACAGAGAGAGACGAGAGAGAGAGAGAGAGAGAGAGAGAGCGAGAGAGAGAGAGACTCACTCCTACTCTTGTTTTCTTCCTGTTCTCATTTTTCTCCCAGGACTCACTCAAATCAACACACTTATTGATATTAATTGCTCTCTTTGGTACTCTCAGATGTAGAGATGCGTACTATAGTAACTAATGAGAACACTACACAAGTAATTTCACTCTTAACTGTGTGCAACATTTATTTTTATAAAAGTAAAAAGAGACAAATACATAAACATCATGCATGTGTGCATCTTCTAGCATGCACGGATGTCTGCAGGCATTCGTTTTTATCACAAAAGAAGCCAAAGTCAATGTGTCACTGAACCAACCTGAGTGAGCTGAGTAATGTGGTTGCAAGGCAAACGGATACCTGGAGATGATTCTGCCTGGGGAGAGTCCAGGCTCTACTCCACAGAACTTGAACCAATAACACAAATACCCCTCCCATCCCAAGGGTTGTTTCTGGGTCAGGACTCCCTTTCTCTGGACATTTTCCCAGCAGCATACTATGCTGCTTTCCTGGCTGACCTTTCAAGCTAAAACCTCTGGATACAAGCCTGTGAAAGATTGTAATAAGGGAAATTCAATGGCATTGGGACTCACAGAAGAAGGAAGGAAAGAAAGAAAGAAAGGAAGGAAGGAAGGAAGGAAGGAAGAGGAAGGAAGGAAGGAGAAAGAAAGAAAGGAGAAATAGAGGTAAGAAAGCTCTTCAAAAGTGTAAACAGAACCCCAAAGGACTCATAAAAGCCCTTTGTCTATGAGGTTAGTACAGCAGACCGCTCCCCGACACACACTTCATCATCATCATCAAGCCACGGCCTTTGACGACTGTCCAGTCAAGGTTTCCCTGCTCTAGTTCAGTCTCATCACAAGAAACAGACATGAGAAAGCAGATGGCCAAGGCAGGGCTAAGGTTCTTGAGTGTGATGAGCTGTCCTATGCAAGGGCAGATGTATCACCTAGGGACCAAAGTGGGATTAACCATCCATTTACTCTCCTATTTACAAAATGCCTACAGACCTATTAGGGGAACACAGTCCACTCGCATACAGCTGATCAGGCTAGCCACATCCCTTATTTCTATGCTATCCATGAACACCCAGAACTCCCTCTTCAACATTCATCAGTACTTAAGAATCCTATTATTCACAGGTCAAAATTAATCAGGAAACCAGGCTGCTTCATGACAGCTTTGAGCAAGGTTCTTCCTGCTCAAGGTAATTTCCTGCTTACCTGAGAAGTCATCTGACTTCACCTGTATAAGTAACATTCACTTTTAACATTTAAGTTCAAGTAGGATTTAACATAATGTGCTAAGGTAAAACTCTTTGTTATATAATTATTCTTCAGATATTTTCAGTTTTAGAGGGTGTGTCATGGGGTGAGCCCAGGCTGGGTTCAAATTCATTATATAGCTCGGGATGACCTTGAACTTCCAATCTGTGCACCACTATGCCCAATTTATGTGGTACTAGGGACTGACCTCAGCTCTTTTTATAATATTACAACTAAGCTACACACCTAGCCCTTGTTCTTTACATATTGTCCTTTCCATCCTTTCATCTTGAGTAAACTTAGCCTATATTTAAGGTTACAACAAGGATAAATAAGAGAAGGTGGCACTGCCCAGGGAAATCAGCTCTCATCTTTTAAGTTCAACATAAAACTGTTTTTAAACTGTCTTAATGGTTAGCTGACATAGAAAATCATTGTCAGCGGGCGGTGGTGGCACACGCCTTTAATTCCAGCACTTGGAAGGCAGAGGCAGGCAGATCTCTGAGTTCGAGGCCAGCTGGTCTACAGAGTGAGTTCCAGGACAGCCCGGGCTACATAGAGAAACCCTGTCTCGAAAACCAAAAAAAAAAAAGTAACTTTAAAAAAAAAAAAAGAAATCATTGTCCCTGTGTACAAAACTCACCTAACTTAGCCATAAAAAAAAATTCATTTCCTGATATCTACATTTTGTATCTTCCATTTTAAAATGTTCTTCTTTCGGCATATCTAAATAACATTCAGGTCTCGCTTATTTCAACATTCCTCCTCTGGTTTGAATTCAATAAACCTATGTGCTGAGCTGAGCAGTGCATAGCTAACTCACTCTAGTATCTCAAGATCTATCACTGTAGAGACGGAGGCACAAGGGTGCCATTAAGTTCAGTGACTCTCACTGTACAGCCTCGCTAGTGGCCTCTGCAGTCTCCACACCCACGTGTTCTCTGGGGCAGCCTTGTGTAAAGCAAATTCCCAGGTCGGCTTCCATTTGGCTTTATCCTTGTGGAGACTTGCTCAAGATGTGCTATGGCTGCTGGTAAGTAAAACTATTATTGGTAATCCACTCTTGGAATCAGTGATGGTAGGCAAAGCACAGAAGGATAAATACAGCAAGTACCCATTGCAGACCAACTCTTCACAAGAGACCTCCCTGGAGGTTATGCAAATAACCAGAGATGAATTCCTCCCTATACAGATTTAGTCTACCTACAATTGATAATATGTATCCAATCTTACTGTTAGCCCAAAGACTCAGAGAATAAAGGCTTCTTTCTCAACCAAGCAGGCCAACAGCCATGCATATCCCCCACCCTTAGGCATTCCAATAGGGCAGCGGTTCTCAGCCTTCCTAAAGCTGTGACCCTTTAATACAGTTCCTCATGTTGTACTGATCCCTAACCATAACATCATTTATATTGCTACTTCATAAATATAATTTTGTTAGTTATGAATCATAATGTAAATGTCTGATATTTCTGATGGCTGTGACTGACCCCTGTGAAAGGGTGGCTGGACTCCCCAAAAGAGGTTGTGACCCACAAGCTGAGGGCCACTGTAATAGCAGCATTTCTAGACACTCCATGAGCTAGTTGGAGCTCAGCTTGTCAACTGCAAGCATCATACAGCTGACATAGCAAACAAAACTTGATATACGCTGATAAATTAGCAACTGCTAACAATGGCTAGGGCTAGGCATCACTTTAGATTTTTAAAGTGTAGACCATTCATAAAATGGAAGCATGTTATGAAAACCAAGAAAGCATAATGCTATTTCCATAACCACAAGCAAGACAATCCTCATAACCGATCCTTTGTGCTTGTCTGTCTGTTTGCTTCTCTCATTACTCTGAACGTCCTATCTTCCCTGGACAGGAAAGAGAACCTCCTAGGCTTTTCTGCAAAAAATCTTACCTTTAAATGCTAACATGCTATACAAAACACTGCAATGGTATTCTTTCTAAGACGACAGTCAACATTGTAGCTTTAGTGTGGTGAAAATTTACTACCTTACTCATCTAGACTATCATAGTGAAGACACACACACACACAGATACTTACACACACACACACAGATACACACACACACACACACACACACATTATATATATAATCTTGTTCCAACTTGTGACACAGGTGACAACACCTCCAAGACTCAGCACAACTGAGTAAAATGGGGAAACATTCCAGAGACATTTGCACATTATTTACTGCCCTAAGCTGAAGCACATCTGGTTTATTGCTGGGAAGAAAGAATAACAAAAGGATGTCTAAAGTGTTAAAAGGTCAGCGCAGTAAAGGATGAATAAGATAAGAAATACTTTCTGCCCTTACAGTGCCAGGATCTTACACACAGGAACTCAATTTACCACGCCTAAGTTTCAATCAAAGCTCATGCCCCTTTGATCTGCAGGGAAATGTTTTACACTGTACAATAGCAGATCTTTTTACACTAGTGATTGCATCAATTCAGTGGTCCTCTGTAACTACTGGGAGGGCTGTATTTCCACAGTGGGGTTATAAAAACCTACATTAAATAGTATTTCATGTTATGTATATATAAACTTTCTTAGTATTGCTAACACGAAAAGCTGTGGACCCTCACTATAAAGGTTATAGACATGTTTGCTTGTTTAAAGTGTATGAGAGAGCAGTTCTCCCTCTCACTAGAGGCTGTTGGATTCTGCAATCTACGTTCTATTCTGAGTCCAGGAGGATAGAATCTCTCTATCCTTACAAGTTAAGAAACATCCTAGAATTCAACAAGTCCAGGTTCTTCTAAACTAAATATTAGTGAACCATGACCGGATATTTGCTTCCAGTGTACTACGATACCCAATCAGAATTCAGGGGGGATGGGGATTTTACTGTTTCCTTTGTACATTGGGTAGAAGGATTCTCTAACCGCTAAGACGCACAGAAGAACCAGCCTGAATCAGAATCTTAGGTCCCCACTGTGGCTTTGTATGTGGGGATCAGCCTCCTGTCCGATCTCTCTAATCTCTTGTTTGTCAAATGCGTACCAACATTGTTTCAGAAATTAAGAAATAAGTGTGATTTTGAGAACTTAGCCTCCTAACACAGCTGGCAGAGATGATGCTTAATGTTGGCTGACTTGAAAATGTCTCCTGAAAGATCAGAGTGTGCTCCTTTCCCCCTTGACACACCGCGGAGGTATATTCAGTGCTCAACTGTAAAAAGACTCCGTGTATCTTTCACAAAACAAGCCAACAGAACTCCAAGAGGCAACTCTCCTGCAGGTGACGGGCACTCTGGCAACAAAATCTGGCTGGGTGCCCTAAAATCTTTAGGGGACCAAGGGAAAGGGTGGGGAATAGGACGTAAACCATGCCCCTTGCCCTGGTCTCAGTCCTCCACCTAACTGGCTTCTCTGGATTACGTCCTCCCTACAGGAGGGAGGGTAAAGAGCAAGACCTGGCCGCCCTCTTGTCCTCTGAACCCTCACAGTTGCTCCCAGGCTTATTTCTAGAAGCAAGCACAGGAGCTCTACTCCTGACCGCTTCCCCCAGTGGCTGGAGCGAGGGCTGTCCAACCATCCTCGCCGTCCTAGGGCCGTCCTAGGTGTGGAGTTCTAAGGAAAACCGTCCTCAGAAACCATCTGTGCCCTCTTGCTTCAGCAGCATTCATGGGCACCTTCCTGTCCCGCGGCCTTGAAGTACCATGTGAAAGCCCCCAAACGTCCCTACGGCCCTCCCACCTTGGCTTTACACTCAACTCTAGTAGCGTCAGAGCCGCGGCAGGGCTCCCTCCTTGGATCAGTCTCAAAGAAGTTGTGAGGTCCTGAGCCCCTCTCCAGTCCCTTTCTAGTAGGGACATGGGAAAGAAGACAGAGGACGAAATCCAGGCCATTTAGGCCAGAATACAAATCGGTGGTGCTGCCAAGGGTCCCATAAAAAATGTATTGGCATTTCCCTCAGTATAGCACAAAAACCCACCAAAGGCACCTCAACCAAACATTCCTGCCACACACCACAACAGGGTACCCCAGGTTCCACGCCAGTAGAAGATTTCCAAGTTCCCGGAGCGGAACACTCCAGCCGCTTTCAATGTCTCCCAGGTCCCACCCCATCCAGCTCCCGGGGCCCACATTTGGATCCCGGCCAAGAGAGGCAGCAGCCAGGACCCCCTAAATCCGTGGGTCCCTCCAGTGTCCCGCCCCCTTCCTCTCTCCCCACCACCACCTCCCGTCCAGACGCCGTACTCCAAGCTCTCCAGAGCCCAACAGTTCTGTGGCTCAAGAGGTTAATCCAGGCTTTTCTCTCCCAGTTAGAACCAGGGGCATTCGTACTCCTTGGCCTCCCAAAGGTCTCAACCTTCCCTGCCATAGCCACTAGCAGGGCTATTTCCTCAAGCTAAATAGCGCTTCAGGACTTTCCAGGTCCAAAGGTCCAGGCGAGTCTAAGCCTGTCCAAGGGCACTCCATATTTTCCATAGACCCTACCTGTCCCTCATTGCTTGTAAAAACAAATTAAACAGGGATCCCAGTAACTTCGGGGCATGTGTGTGACTGTGCAAGGAGCGCGCTGGCGAAAGCATCGCCCTGGAGTTCGGGCCCGCAGCTGCAGAGCACATCTGGAAAAGGGGGAGGGGTCGGAGCGGAGGGGACAAGAAGTCCCCCAAACGACTAGCTTCTGGGTGCAAAGCCTGTGCCACCGGGGGTTGGTTACCTGTCCTACGTTGATGAATCCGTACTTGCTGGCTATGCGATCTGCCTCTGCGAAGCCGCCGGCGATCTTCACTGCCCAGTGGTTGGTGTAGACGCGCGTCCGGCACACTGGGAGTAGACAGCCGGCAAGCAGTGCCAGCACGCACAGCAGGTCCCGCCGTCCCGGGCGGCAGCAGCGGCTCCCCCAGCCCCAGTCCATGGTCCCGGCGCTTCGCTGCCTTTGCCCGGCCGCTGGCTCGCGCGCTAAGCGGCGCGCACAACTAACTTCTCCGGCCTGGGCCGGCGGGGCGCGCAGCCGGGAGCGGTCGGTAGGAGGCGGAGAGCCCGGGGCGGAGCGGAGCAGAGCAGCGAGCCCCTCTCAGGCTCTTAGACCATCCCTGGGGCAGCCGGGACCGGGGTGACGGGCTCTGGGCCGGCGGGGCGGTGAGCGATCGTTCCTTGGCTCACACGGGAGGCGGCGGAGTGGGACTAGCGCCTCCGCCGCGGGCTCTCCCGGCTCCGCTCGTGGACTCTTCGTTTGCCTCTAGCTCCTCTTCGGCCCCGGAGCTCCGTGGAGACGACCGGCCGGAGCGCAGGCAGCGGCCGGGTGCCCCCTCTGCTGAACCCGGCTCCCAGCGCTTGCTCGCTCTCCGCTAGCTGCGCTCCCTCCGGCTCCGAGCAGCGCGCGGGGACTGTGAGTGGCGAGGGCAGCGGCGCCCGCTCCGCATAAATGACTCCCCGCCCCCCAGCACCCCTCCTTTCCCACATCTCCCTCCTCCTCTACTCCTCCGCCCTCACGAGCGGGGCCTCAGCCAGGAGCCACCCAGGTCCTAGCGCCTCCCGGTTCTCCCTGCTGTAACCTCCAGGGTCGGGGCAGTGAGGCCAGTCTCCCCAAAGGGCTAAGGCGAGAGTGCCTCCCGGGTCTTGATTTCTATCCATTTCATTCCGCCAGGCTGGATTTGAATTAATTTTCCGTTACTCTGGAAAGTCTAAAATTTACACGATAATGAGAGGGAAGTATGGCAAAGATTCGTTCATCCCTGCTCTAACGGTCCTGGGCTAACAGCATTTTAAAGTCACCCGTGTCTCAACTGACAAAACAAATAACTGGATTTTTCACTTCGCTAATTCTTTATCCCTTTCAGCAACTGTTTACCTTGCGCATTCTGCTCCCAAGAAGCTGCCATACAGGACAGTTAAGTCCCATCCACTCTTACAAAAGCCAAAGCCAAAAGTCTGTCACCTGCTGACTTGGGAGATCAGCCTTTCTGATACTCAGCAGCAACATCACAGGAGGATGTTAGAGCGAGGAAAGATATTTCTATGAATATCTGAAATACTAGAGAACGGACAAGTGTCGGTTCCAAGGGAGTGGCCATCCGTTTGTTGTGTCGTTATCTCCAAGGGCTTCATTTTCCTCAGCAAGGAGAGTTTTCCAACTTTCCAAGTATGACATGGGAGCAGAGGAGGAGTGTAATATAAAAAGGATCACAGAGGTAGTCAAATGAAATACATCTGCATGAAAGCACAGCGACCTCAGACACAGCAGGGAATGGCGCTGGCTGGCCTTCTTCAGGCTTTTCTTACCCTTACCCTGTCTTTTGCAGGTGAGGGGCCAAGGAGTGGTTTATTGTAAAAAGAAAAATTGGTCTTTATGAAATAGTTTGCCTAACCTTAAAAGAAACAGCTGTCACATCCTTTCCCCTCCTCTTTCATCCCTTATTACTCTTCTTAAAGACTAGTTGAATGTGTCTGAGATTAACCCATCTCATGATTTTATTGTCTGAAGGATACCTGCAAGCTTAAAATCCACTAGCACCTTGGAGCATAAATTTTATGGCAGTTTGCATACTGTATACATATATTTTTTCTTTCAAACAAACTCAAAATAACAATATCCGTACACTACAGATCAAGAGGTAGATGAGAAAAACAGACATGTTTTCCAGAAGGGCATGTATTCTATTGATTTATTTATTTGGCTAGTTTAACACATCTGTTTTAAAGGACCTGGTATATGATTCCTATCAGATTGTGCTGAACATTGTTGAAGGGGGCACAAAATATGGTGGAATTTAGGTTCAGAATTCTCTAGAGAACATGCTCATTGTTAGTTGGCATTACTTTTGTAAATAGAGAAGCCTAGGCATTTTGCTTGGCTCTAGAGAGTGGGTATAGTCTGACTACTAGTGTAGTCCAGACCCTTTGGACAGACCTCTTAACACCTCTCCCAACCATAGATTCCAGAGTAAGGGGCCAGGGAGGGGGAGGGAAAGGAAAGGAAGAAAGAGAAAGGGGGGAAGGGAAGGGGGAGGGGAGAGGAAGAAGAGGGAGAGAGGGACAAAGAAGGAGAGGAGGGGGAAGAGAGGGAGGGAGAGGGACAGAGGAGGGAGAGGGAGGAGGAGGAAGAGGGAGGAGGGGGAGAAGGAGAGAGAGAGCGAGAGGGGAGGGAGAGGGGGAGGGGAGGGGAGGGAAGGGGGAGGGGAGGAGAGGATCTGTTAATTGCCAGGGTGACCATCTGCATCTATGCTACTAAAAGTTGCTGAATTCCAGATAGAACAATACAAATTCACTGATGATCTAAATCTTAGCACATATGTAAGAGACAGAATTGGATGGATTTGCTCTCTGTTGGACAAGAGCACATATCTGACCTTGATCAGCAGGAGGGTGGTCACAGTACAAAGTAGTTTTCGAGTCAAGTTTGAGACATGGTCTGTAGATTTCTCTCTAAGATTCTGGAACTCTATCAACAGCCTATACACACACACACACACACAGACACAGACACACACACACACACAGACACACAGACACACACACAACACAGACACACACACACACACACAGACACACAGACACAGACACAGACACACACACACACAGACACACACACACACACACAGACACACACACACACACACACAGACACAGAACACAACACACACACACACACACAGACACACACACACACACAACACACACACACACAGAGACACAGACACACACACACACACAGAGACACAGACACAGACACACACACACACACAGAGACACACACACAGACACACACACACGCACAACAAGACATACAGACACACACACACACACACACACACACACACTTCTTGAAAGACATGTTGCCTCTGGGCTTGAATTGTGGATTAAATGACGAGGAATGCCTGAGTCTCCTGGGAGCTAAAAACTGTTCCCCCAGGATAACAAAATTGCTCATTACTAATTTTTTATGATGTATTTATCTTTCTTTTCCACTAAACACTCTTGCATTATGCAAGCATCTTCTGCTTGGCATACCCAAATATAATGAAGGTAGGAATTGAGGTGAATCACTCAGCCAATTCTTGAACCAAGGTTTGATGTCTTAAAGGGAGGGTTCTTCCCCTTTGATGTAAGTGTATTTAAAAGAGAAAACCCAGCTGGTGCGATGGCATTTACCACTAAGCTTGATGTAAAAAGAATTTAAATACACAGAAAGAAAATATCCCTGTCTGTTGATAAAGAAACTTCCTCCTAAGTTAAGAGTCTTCATTAGCTCCTTAGTTTCCTTGAACGGAGTCTCCTTTGGCCAAGAATTCAACTTTCAGATAAGGACTCAGAGCTACAGTAAAGGGCTGCATGACTCTGTCACTTTAGGTATGCTGGTTATAACAGTCAGCCTTATCACAATTACTCAGAAGTCAAAGGGCAGTCGGGGAGGGGTGGCTGATGGCAAAGCGTTGCTGACATTAGATGAGATGTCCAAGTCCAAGCTTTGGATACAAAAATAACACCTCAAGTTTGACCATATATGCTCCCTCTATAACACTGCCGTACAGTATGAAATGAGGCGGTTTTTACATGTTTACCCTGTTTTATACCTAGCAAATTATGACTTGACAATGAGACTTCACTGGTGTTTGGCCTCCTTGCCAAGGCTCCTTACACTTCTAAAAGAATTGTTAAGTGAAATCTAAGGAGCAGAGTAGAAATCCACAAAAATGCACAAGAATTACATAAGGGTATATCTTGACCTCGCAAACTGGAATTATTCTGGAAGAGTTTGCTTTATAAGATATTTCATTTCTTCCTCGATGAAAATTAACCTTTAAAATTTCTCCTAGGCTTAAATTCTGTAATTCAATGATAAATTCATAATGGGTACTTTGGAGCCAACGAAGGGGAAAGATGTGGCTACATTTTTCACAGCTCAGTGGAAGAGTTACTGAGTCATGTGATCCCAAACAGCTTTCCAGTATGTGAAATTCAGGAATAGCAATAAAAATTCATCAGATTTAATAATGGCAATAGTAATAAGTTATGCAAATAAGCCACATTTATTAGGCATTTGTTAGATGCTAGGCACGAAGCCAAATATATTTCAAGTCCTAATCTCATTCATTAGAACATCAACGTTGAAGGAGACCTTAGATAACACATTGTCCAATTTTACTTAATAGATAAAATCATGGAGTTCAACAGAAAGCCATTTTGGAGGACAGTAATCTAATCAGAGAAGAGTAAGTTAGATAGATGAATAACACAAATAATACAGAGAAAAAAAAAACCTATTTAGGCCAAAGACAGTAGTGTGCTGTGAACTAAGAATTTACATTAACCTAATTTACATACTCAGGCTGGTAAAACAAATTCAATCAGGAAAACAGAAATTTGACTTCCCCTTTCAGATGTCTCAGGTGCTGAACTATTAAAATATCATATTAAAAATATAATCCATGATGCATAGTATCCCTAAAACAAAGGTTAACTCAAAGCTTGCTGTGACATTTACCACAGAAATGTATATTCTGTGATCTTAAGAGGGAACACATCGTACAGGCTTTAGGAAGCCTTAGTTATCTCTTTAACATGTTTGAAGCTGATTTAGATGAGCATTGTTGACCACGTCCACTGTGCATTAAAAGCCTGCGATGACAAAATGGTCCTCAGAATGCTTTTGGTAGTGATTCAGTTTTAGGGCACTATCTCTAGATAATCCACCCTCCAAAATACCGAACTTCAGGCAGATCCCACAGCAAAGTTAATAATACCTCCTGAAGTCCCTTCAGACTAGATTTAACCGTATGCTACTGGATACTCTGCCTACTTAAGTTTAACTTGCCTTGAAAAGAACTATGTAGCCAGCTTGCTGTGCCTTGGATCTCACATGTAATGAGCTTTTACAACCTCAGCCAATGCATAGCTTTAATTTAAGCTATGTACTGTTCCATGCCCCCAACCCGCAGTAATGTGTGTGTAGCGGTAATCATTTGCTAAAACAGCCAACAGATTGGAAGCACATTGTAAAACAAATATCCACTATAAATATTAGAGACAACATGTGCCTATAGCTTGATAATGTTGTCTGTTGGTGGTTATGTTTGCAATTGAGATCAGTAAAGTGACTTTTCCCTGAGTAAAGCTCTACTAAAAAATTCTGTAAAA
Organism: Mastomys natalensis; assembly: GCA_021653895.1. Lineage (NCBI taxonomy): Eukaryota > Metazoa > Chordata > Mammalia > Rodentia > Muridae > Mastomys > Mastomys natalensis. The sequence goes on from JAJTUV010001117.1 coordinate 734,837, forward strand.
ACAAAAAAAAAAAAATCCCTTGTTTCTTTCCCATGCTATGTCTTCTCTGCTATTCTATAAATAAAGAGCAAAACCCTTTGTCAAGGATAGCAAAAGAGACAAACAGGCACAGACCAGACACAGACACAAGCCAGTAACCTCCAACTACAGACAGAAAATACAAGGAGAGAAGTGGGGGACTCAAGTTTGGGCTTAAATTAATCCAAGTGGAAGTTGCAGATTCATTCCTTTATATGACACTAACACATGTTAGTGCCTCTGAGGTCATCTTTAATGTGTTAACCAACAGAACTTCCAATGGGAGCAGAAGTGTGAAGGCTGTGGATGAGTTTTTTTCTCTCAGGAAGGAAATGAGACAACTTCCTGTCTCTTCCTAGCTTCTTCCAACAGCCATGTTCCTCTCATGATGGATGTTATGGGAGGGAATTACTGTCTTTCTATCTTATTTGAGTCTCTAATTGATGGAGAAAGCAGGCAGGGAAAGGATGGAGGACATGAAAGGAACAGCTTTAGATCTTGGGCCTCTACCCATCAGAAAGACTACGTCCACATCCCGTGTCAGCAGCCTCCCACCAAGAGTAAGCCCCCATTCTTTTCCCCTCTTTAAGCCAGACTCACTCTGTAGCCAGACTGTTCCAGAACTCACAGTAGTTCTTCTTCAATGTTCAAAGTTCTGGAATTAAAGATTTACTCTTTCTATAGTGGCTCTGGAGTCTGTCCTCGCTAATATATAATTGTCTCTTTTATTCTTTAGATTTTCCTAGAGAATCAGGTAACAGCTGACTTAACAGCATAATCTCTCTGGGAAGACAAAGTTAAAAGTGCTTTATGAATTAAGACATTTTCTGAGGGAATAACTCTAATTCATTGGTACCAAATGAGACATTTTGAAATGATGCACACCCAATATGACTTTTACATGTTAATCTGAAACATGATAGTCTAGGAAAATATATTTTGTAAATAATATATACTATAATATAGTATATATAATACAGATTATATATAATATATGAGATATATACATGAATACAACACACACACACACACACACACACACACACACATCCCTTAACACATTTGCAGCTTTAGACATTTGTGAAGAGTGAACAGGTACTACTCTGTACCTGTACACTGTATACATTACAGGTTGATAATTTGCCGTGTCCTCTTGACACAAGAGACAGGGCATATTTATTCCTTTTTATGTTGCTTGTTGATCAAATACATGACGAGAAGCAACTCTGGGAAGGAATGCTTTCTATTGGCTCACAGTTTGGACGAATGCAATGCATCCTGGAGGGGAGGTTTCCATGGCTGGTGGCTTCAGAGTAAGGGAAATGTGCAGCTAAAAAATCGTCACTTCCTCACATCTTAGCCGAGCAAAGAGCAGAGCATTGATGGACTGGCATCAGCTATAGACCTCAAAGGCCTCCCCCAATGACTCACTTCCAGTGAGACGCTACTTCCTAAAGGTACCACAACATTCAAAACCAGCATGCCCAGCTCAGTATCAACTATTCAAACACAATGCCAATGAAGACATTTTGCATTCAAAACACAACACAATGTAAACAAGAGCTAAATGAAGCTAATGCTGTCATAACGTACACATATTGTTTTTCTTTCTTTTTCCTTAAGATTTACTATTATTTATACGAGTACACTGTGGCTGTCTTCAGACCCACCACAAGAGGGCACTAGATCCCATTACAGATGGCTGTGAGCCACCATGTGGTTGCTAGGAATTGATGTTAGGACCTCTGGAAGTCAGTCAGTGCTCTTAACTGCTGAGCCATCTCTCCAGCCCCAACATACTGTTTTTCACTAGACTTTTCTTTAAACAAATAGGAGAAATAACCTAAAATAACAATAAAAATTATAGTAAGTAAGTACATAAGTAGGTAACCTAGTTACTTATTATTAAATTGGAAAGTTATCTGTGCACATAGTTGCATGTTCTTTACTTGTATTTATCTGGAATATGGTCCTCCTTCTATCAGCAGCATCCAAGACTGGAGAATGAGTGCACTGTACTATGGTGTTGTAGTGACAACCATGTCACTTGGTGACAATCATTTTCAGTTCCTTTTATACGTATGAGCAAACTGTTGTACTGGGGGCCCATCCTAGACTGAAATGTCATCATATGGCATGTGACTCTAATGTTCAATCACTGTCCAAACTGTGTGTCTAGATCACTATCATCATATGTGACGTCACTGCATCTTGTCTTTTTAGTAGTCAGGTTGTAGTTAGTCCTACCTCACTGCCCAATGCTGTTGTCATGTTTGTTATGTTTTGCTTGTTTGTTTACCATGCCCTCATCACAGACTTTTAGTGATACAGAAACAGAATTTAGACATCTTTATTCCCATTGCACTTAGATTCACAATAAAACCATTTATCCTCAAGAGCCAAACCTCTCTTGAACGAGGCGTTCAGCTGAGACTTATGGTGGTGACTCTACACACCAAGAACGGCAGCAAAGTTCTATTTTAGAATGATTATCTTACACTTGAAAATAACTTACCAATAAAGTGGCTTTTTTTTTTTTCCCTAAAAACCAGTGGAATACATTCAGCTGAAAACTCAGATTTTTTAATTTTTTAAATCTTCATTGCTATTTATAAGATCCTCATTCTTATCCTCAAATATAGACACTGCATTAAAGACAGGAAAGGAATAGGATTCTCATTTGAAACATGGCAAGTGCCACCCTTCTAGTCCGGTGACTTATCTGACACCTCTATGAATTCATGAGTCAAGAGTCAAGTGAATGATTAGAGACAAAGTCAGGCTTTCCTTAATTGTTTTCCAAATTTGAACCACATTAGCCTGTTTCATAGATATGTTAAGAAAACCTATGATGTAAATTGCCTCTATAAATGCTGAATATTGTCTTCTATCAGTAAAGTTGAGTTTTCCTGATCACATTGTTTAAACACAGTTTGGCTTTGGGTGAGGAAATCTTCTCTCTCTAGGATTTGTGTTTGTTCATTTAAAAGTGAGGGCATTGTTTTTAGTTTCAGAAAGAGACTAAACTGATCAAGGTAAGCAAGGACTGAATCCACTGTGGGAAAACGGGCAACATACTTATTAGCAGTTATCGCTTCTCATTTTGCTTCTGTTGTTCTCCTGAATGCGTCCACTCAGATCCAAGCTGGCAAGTCCATGGAAATTTGCATGTTGACATTTTGGCAACAACATGAAAAATGAAAAGAATTTTGTGGAAAATGTCAGCAATGCAAAATACTGACTTTCTGTAAGACGGGGCAAGCAGTATTAGAGGAAAAAAAATCTTAAGAAATCGTTAAAGTTTAGACTTCAGGACTCAAAGAAACAGAATAGGAGATGTCAGATGGAAGAGGAAAGTTAAGCCTGCAAGTGAAAAGGTGGCCACACAAAGGTCTGTAAAATAACCAAAGCCATGGTGTTGACTGCATAAAAAAATTATGGATCTGTATGGAATTGATGTTGCCATTAATATCCTGCACACTTGAGAAAACAATTTTTCTGCCCAAGAGTGTTTTGGGGAACCTGTGGGTTTAACCAGATTGATTCTCGTTATTTGAGAGATGTAACTTTCAGAAGTGGTTTGGTTCTGTGTGGAAACTAATGACACCAAGGCAAATTATCTAATCAATATTCTATTATCTGGTAGCCCTCTACGTCCACTGGGCTTTCTAGGCTGCAGTTTTTCCTGTTATTCGTTAGCTGTGTGTTTAATGATAAACTCTCTGCCAAATAGTGTTTCAAGCAGGAACAGGCTCTTTCCTACATCCAAATTCAAAGCAAAATTCCCCAGAAACATTTAGATCAAAGAAAAGGGGAAGTTGACCAACCTGTGTGTTAAGGATGAAAGCAAATCACCCCGACTGGATAAAGAATGACCGTGTGACTTTGATGGTTAATACCCACAGAGCACTCTGACAGCTTTCACATAAACTTTTCAAAGTCCTTTCCAGTGGCTGTCACATTTGCTCCTCACAGTGACACATCAAATTAACAGAGACATGGTCATTATTTTAATGCTCTCATGGCTGCCAGTTTCTCTACAGCAGTGGAAAGTGGCTAGTGGTGTTGTTTGTCCAACTATACACAGTGAGCGAGTGATGTCTGGTAGACTAGTGTTTTCTGAGTTTTGTATGTGCAGTTATTCCCAGACTCCAGTTTCACAAACAATTCTGCCAAGATGAGCTCCCTCCTCCCCAACTAAAATACTTCTGTCTCATCTCTGTGCTCATGAGCCTTTCCGAGGCAAAGTTCTACCCTCAGTTGGGAAGAAGTATCTAGGGAGTTCCCTCATTGCCTCCCCATGTCTGTCACCAGAAGGCAGTCTCTTCTCACCTCTTACCCTCATCTCTCTCCACCTAAGAGTCCAGTAAATCCTCAGCTCTCTCCTCCCAGATGGATATCCAAATCAACACTATCCACAAGTTTCTCGGCTGAAAGTGGAACGAGTGTTGCTAATTACTCAGATTCTGCAGCTAGGCTGATGAGTTGGATTATGAAATATTTCTCATGATGAAACCATAGTTTAAGAGAAACAATTGAGAAGTCTGCTGGAATTCATTATGATGGATGGAGGGCTCTTCCAAAAGGGCCCTCAGTAGATTCCATGTACACGTTTATTCTATAAGTGGATTCTGCTATCAGAGCTGTTTTCCCATAGCAGCACATTTTAGACACTGACTCCTCCACACCACAGACATGTTTGCACATACCCAGTATACCTAGCTATTGGCAGAACGTTGATAATGACAGGAAAGGATTCAAGAGATGCAAGGAACCCAAGCATTCATGAAGTGGAAGCAGAAGAATCAGAAGTTCAGAGTCATCCTATATTGGAGTTTGAGGCCAACCTAGAGTATATAATACCCAACTAATAATAATAATAATAATAATAATAATAATAGTATCAGTAGTGGTAGTAAATGTTTGCGATGAGATATGTTTAATGTCATCTCCTTCTATTTATGGAAACTTTAAATTTTACCCCACATTATTCTAAAATATTTTCAAAGTCTTCCTCGTACAGTTTCTACCCATGACACCCTGCCTCTGTAAATTCACAGAGTCTCTGTAAATTAATAAGGTATTCCTATACCCATCTGGACTTAGAATGAATGAGACTCAGACTGTGATGTATTTACTTAGCTTTAGCCCAACTACTGGGTAAATTATCCCTAGTCTAAATTTCTAATGGCTAGACTGGCTACTTTCACAAATCCTTATCTTTCCAGGTTATTTCTGCTCCAGCAGTCTGTCCTGGGGCTGGGGGAGCATTTTACTTGTGCTTGTGTTTCTGGTCCATCATGGAGACCTCCTCCCTTTTTTGTTCTCTTCCATACTCCTTCTCTCTCCCTCTCTCTTTTCTCATTCCTTTCTTCTTGTGGTCCCTACCTGTGATCCCCCCAGTCAGGTAACTGAAAACCTGTCTATCTCTATTCCCTCCAGTAATTGGCTGTAGCCACTTTTATTTAAGCAACAGTTTTAAACTGGGGAACAAGGTTTGCTTAACAAAAGCGGGTGTATGTGGGAATTTGCTAGTCTTGGGTCAACCAGCCTGTGGAGTACAGAATTTAGCATTTGAATACATATCAGCACCTGACCAACCCCCAACAACCCACACTTTCATCAGAATGAAATAATAGAAATGTATTTAGAATAGCTTGAAAAGGAGAGAAATATGACACTGTCCCTGCTAAAACACCACTCTTTTCATGTTAAGATAGTCCATTCTAGAAGCTGGCTGAATAAAACATATAACCTTGTAAAGTCACCACACATATACTTTATATCTACTGTTTTTCACATAATATATGGTATAAATTTGTCTCCACAGTCTTTGTAATTATCATTTTAATGACCATACTCCATTGGGTTGTTGCATAATAATTTACTAAGCTCTCCTGTTAGGCATTCAAATTGTTTACAATTTTTCATTGCTGTAAAAATACTGCAGAGAGTATCAGGAATAAAGACTGCACATGTGTTAGACATTTTCCTCAGAATTATTCACAGCTTTTGGGCCTCAAAATTAGACACATTCTAAAGGGACTAGCCAAGGATCTTTAACAAGTGAAGTAGTTCAATAAAAGTGGTGAATTGAATCAGCCCCACTGATTTGGAATTTGGAATTCCCCAAATCTCCCACACTTGCTACCTATCTAGTTCTTTCCATTGTTTATCCATTCATCCACCTCTCTACCCACCCACCACCCATCTATTCATCCATCCATCTATCTATCCAGTTACCTGTCTACCAGTCTATCAGTCAGCCAATGCCAGTTCAGTGAATAACATAAGAATTCACATTTTCAAAGGTTTAAGCCATTAAAATTTAATGCTTAAATTGGCAGTACTAGGTTAGGTTCTCAAATTGTTAATGGAAGTACCTACTTCAAGAGAGAAATCATCCAAAGAGTTCATCAAAAAAAAAAAAATGCTATAGGAACAGTTGAGGAATTTCATGCAGAGGATAGAACTTGAAATACATTTTAGAGGCCAGACTCTGAGTATTGAGCTTGAGATAAGTCATTGAAAGATTCAATATTTGATATACTTTTCAATCTACTGACCTCCACAACAGCTCTGAAGATTGTAGGAAGGTTTTGTTTTTGTTTGTTTGGTGTGTGTGTGTGTGTGTGTGTGTGTGTGTGTGTGTGTGTGTGTGTTTAGACCTTTAGCCAACATTATCTAGGCTGAACAGTAATCTGTCTTCAATCAGATTCTGTAAGAATTTGTGACTCCCGTTAAGCTTTAACAGTTAACTCTGAGTGAAAGTGTGAGGTCTGGGCTCTTAATCAGATTAGGGCAACGTGGAAAGGAAGCTGAGGAATGCTTTGCTCCCTCACACATCTAAAATCTCTTTAAATTATCTCCTAGTCTTAAGTGTATGCAGCAATCTAGGTTTGGGGTGGAAAACAGGATGGCTGGAAGTAAGGACTCTTGTCTGATGCCCAGCTTCCAGTAGAGTCTCTAAAGTACATTTGGGTGCTCCTGTCATAGCCAGAATCCAGGACCAAGTTCCAGTAAATTCAAGCACCCACAGCAAAGGGTTTATAAAGTCATCTGAGGATGATGGCTCACACCAACAATCCCAGCACTGCAGAAGGTAAGGAGGGAAAGCCTCAACCTGCTTAAGGACAACATTCTGATCTGGGCTAAATAAACAAATAAGACCTTGTCTCCAAATAAACAATGAAACAAATGAAGTAATTAAAATTTACTTGAGGCAAGTGTGGTAACGTGCTCTTACAATCCCAGCTCTTGAGAAGTTGAGGCAGGAGGATCATTGTAAGTTTAAGGCCAAATTATACAAGTGACACCCTGTCTTGAAAACTGCTTTTTAAATGAAAACACTACAATCTAATCACTAATCCCAGGAGCCTTATGGAAAACTGAAGATTCAGCAGCAAAGATTCCAAATCTCTACCCCAGAAAGGAGTCCATTTCCCCACACCCTTCAGCTCTAATACCTGAGGGTTTCCCCTCAAAGGGAGATGCACTTAAAGGGTTCACATCTTTTTCCGTAAAAGGGATTCATTTCTTTCCTTTCGCTTCCCCCCATTTTCCTGCTGTAAGTCTTTAATACTCATTGCTGGCAACTTTAATTATTTAATTTCTTCACTGCATTATTTAAAGAAAAGACAGTTTGGAGGCTCTAGTATGCATGAAGAAAGTATGAGTCTATGCAAAATTGAAGAAATCTGTGTAAGTCTGCACTGCAGTACATAATTTAGCATAGACAGTTTTGCAATCTTCAATCCTTTATTCTTATCTTAATGTATCCTCCTGAAACTATGGACTAAAGAGTCATTTTGTTTAAATGTGTTAGATAAATATCAACGACATTAATACCTTCTGGGACTTGAAGCCTGGCTATGGGCGTGAGGGCATATCATTCACTGTTAAAAGTATTTATAAATGGTCAAAATACAGATATAGACTAGAAATGCTTATCACAGAATTTAAATATAGACATTTTTTCCAATCTTCCAAGATAAAAATAAAATTGAATAGCAATGATATTGGAACACAGCACAGTTTATGAAGAAGTTATGATTTTTTTAAAGCTCATGACGCATACTTTATTTCAAATTTTAATTGCTTTAAAGGTGGAGATGGAGGTACATAAAAATAAAGTGTTTTCCCTCCTAAATAAGTGTATAATTTATTATATAAAGCAATAATATAAAGTACTTTATAACCTTCTTAACACTTCCAACTCCTAATCATTACTTTATATCCACTCTTTTTTCTCTCTTATCAGCTAATTACATATTTTGTATACACACACACACACATACACACATATATAGACATATACATATGTCCACATGTACATCTATACATACAAATAGATATTTACTTTATTTTGATGTATTAGTTATTTTTGCTTTTATCTATTTGGAATGTGTGAATTTTTAGCTCTCCTGTTATTTTATAGCCACAAAAGAGTATTGTATAGATGTAATATAAATACACACACACACACACACACACACACACACATAGGGGGCAGATATAAAACTCTTCCTCTCTGTAACTTGGGGAGGATGTGGTAGATAATGACACTCAGACACCTGTAGAGCTCTGCTCATAAGAGATGAGAGCTAAAGAATTTCACTCAGAATGAGTCTCACAAAGTCTCAAAATAACTCAAGAGATTTTCTAAAATGTTCCTCATATTATTTTGCCTTTCTTTCTTTTTCCCTTTTCAAGACAGGGCCTTATATACTCTAGTTGACCTCAAAATTGCTATATAGCTAACGATGACTGTGATTTTTCTGCCCACACCTCCAAGGGATGGAATTACAGGGTAGAGCCATCCTACTCAGCTGTCCATGTAGTGTTGCTGAGAGAATCTGATTCTGAAAGAAATCATATTGGTGCCAAAGTACCTATACTGGCGGGGAATGCACAACACTGTGGACTCTGAAATAACACTACTCAGATTAAACTTCCAGAGTACTTGGTGGTGTCTGTGTGACTGGACCTAAATTCTTCAAATGTTTTCCCCCTGCACCTCTCTCTGCAAAGGAATAACTCTAGATTCTATTTCACAAGTTTGTGGTGAGTATAAGATAAACTGACTCATGACAAGGATTTTAACGTGTTATGTCATGCAGTACCTTTGCACAAAAATTAATAAACCTTATTTTTATTAATACACTGACTACGAAGTATTAAACTGACTCATGACAAGGATTTTAACGTGTTATGTCATGCAGTACCTTTGCACAAAAATTAATAAACCTTATTTTTATTAATACACTGACTACGAAGTATTAAACACCCACAATCCTCCAGAGCATGAGCCTGTGTGGGGAATGGTATTTTGGTTTTTCCCTTCCAAGTTTTTGTTTTTTAAAAGAGTTCCTAGAGCAAATGTTCAGAAAAACATCAGTAATTTAATCCATTTTGTTGTTGTGCTATCCATTTCTTTCTCCTTCATGTTCTCCCACAACTAGTCACGGTTCTGTGGGGACAGTGGCATTGAAATATCTTTTGAAGCTATGCCTTCTAACTCACTTACAGGTACATATGTCCCTCCAATTCAGTATCTACTGAGAATATCCCTAGGTGAGCTCTGGATTTAAGGCACAAGTGCTGGTGCAGGCTACCAAACTAATTACAGATGAGTAGACCAGCTGCCCCTTCCAGATCTGCTTCACTTTGGACATTCTGACTGTGGCTACACATCAATGTAGCACTAAATGTCTCCCTTAGGAAAGAAGGCTAGACGATTTCTGTGGACAAGCATATGGACATTAATATGTAATACAAAATAGTTTCATAGTTCTTTCTACTACCTGCAACTTTCTTCAGTTCCTGCAGACTTTTGTAATAAATCTTCAAAATTCAGCTCAAGATACCTGTGCCAGAAAAAACAAAAAAACAAAAAACAAAAAAAAACATCTTCCAAGAGTCATTGGGATGGTCCACATTTAAAAGCACTTGTCACAAAAGCATGATAAGAGCTCACAAAAAAAAAAAAAAAAAAACCCAAAAAAAAAAAAACCTGGATGTGATAGTATATATCTAAGTATGAGCTCTTCTGGGTGATACATGGGTAACCATATCCACATGCTTGTCAAACATGCATACACACAATAATCTATGCTTTTGTTTCCTTCCTTCAGTGCTCACGCACGCACACACACACACACACACACACACACACACACACAGAGAGAGAGAGAGACAGAGAGAGACAGAGAGAGGGAGAGAGAAAGAGAGAGAGAGGAGAGAAAGAGAACTTCTCAAGACAAAGAACATGTGTAATTTTATTTTCTTCCTTATGCAACAAGTGTATGTTAAGGTCTAAAACTGACCATGAAATGAATAATTGTCTTCCTTTTGTGACACAAAGTCCATATTACTTTACAGATGTGCTAATAAATTAATAATACTGACGGGCACTAAACAGTAAGTCTCTTCTGAAGTATTTATGGATTAAAAGATGCATGTGGGATTTACTTCAAAAGAAGGCAGATTTGGGGGTGGTTGGAGAGAAATTGTGGTTATTAGTGGGAAAAGTTGTCCACATACTGATCCTTGTTGAAACTATGCCACCCATGGGATGGAATTAAAGTGTATCATTATGATTGGAAGTGAGGAGTAATATTTTCTATTTCTGTGTATTTGAAATTCCTCAGACTATCTGGTAAAAGTGCGTATGTATAATCACCAAACACAATGCCAAAGCAGTGCATCCTATGGTGGCAGTCACCAAGGGAAGAATGTAAACTGATGGAATTTTCATTTTTATATTTGGTGGTATGTTTGTGTGGGATAGTTTGAATGCAAGTCACTACATGTTTGTTCTGTGCCCACTGCTCTGTACTTCAGCCAACACTGTAAGGATCACAAGAACTAGGTGAATAAAAGCATCTTTTGTACTGGGACCCAAGGCAGACCTTGAACCAAAAATAAGAAGAGAAACAGACTATGAGCTTCAGAAAGAAAAAGAAACAAACTATGAGCTTCAAAGACTTAGAATTTAGCCAATAAAACCCTTCAGCAAAGTCCAAGGGGATGGGAGTGTGAAGAACGTGGGGTGCATTGTTCATATGTTGGCTCCTTCCTTCCCTCATACCCCTTAACCATCTCTCATTACTCTCCCTTTGGAGCAAGGACTACTGAAACCATAGCTCATTGTAGTCTTGCCCCATGCCAACCAAGTATAATCCAGAGTCACTTCACATGTTATAAGACAACAGCATCCTTTGGAGTAAGAATGTCTGTTTGAGTAGGCCTAGATGGCTTAACCTTGATCGTACTTACAATGAATTCAATCATAGAGCAAGAACTTGGTAGAAACATTAAATTCACTTAAGATGATGCTGTAAGACATCAGGTTCAACCACAGAAAGAGCAATAGGGCTAAGGAAGCAAGGACTTTTTGCAATGCATCCCTGCAGTAGATGATGCAGGGTGTGACTCAGACACACCCCCTTTCATCCCTTTAATGAGAAGCCCAAGGCATTCATTCCCTTGGCTTCCTTTGTGACATGTTTGGATGCTGTAGATAACTTTCTTTTTTTTTTTTTTTAATTTTATTTTTTTGCTTATTCACTTTATAACCCGTCCCAGTCACCCCCTCCCACAATCCTTCCCCATCTCTTCTTTTCTGAGTACCCCCTCTTCCTGTATCCCCCACCCTGCCACTTTAAGTCTCTGAGAGGCTAGGTGCTTCCTCTCCCATTGAGGCCAGATGAGGCACCCAGCTAGAAGACCATACCCCATATACAGGCTACATGTTTTGGGATAGCTCCCACTCCAGATGTTTGAGACCTACATGAAAACCAAACTGCACATTTGCAACATATGTCCAGGGAGGCCTAGGTCCAGCCCATGGAGGTAGATCTGTGTAGACTAGGTATGCTCCACGGTTGGTGGTTCAGTCTCTGAGAGCTCCAAGGGTTCAGGTTTGTTTACTCTGTTGATCTTCCTGTGCAGTTCCTATCTCCTTAGGGCCCACAATCCTTCCGCCTATTCTTCTATAAGAGTCCTCAAGCTCCATCCACTGTTTGGCTCTGGATGTCTGTATCTGTCTGAGTCAGCTGCTGGTTAGAGCCTCTCAGAGGACAGCTTGCCCCTGTCTGTTCTCAGGCTGGAGGTTTAGATCCTGGGAGCTCTGGTTGAATCTTTTGATACTCATTCTAAAAAGGACAAAAGCACCCTCACTTTGGTCTTCCTCCTTCTTCTTGAGTTTCATGAGGTTTATGTGTTGCGTCTTAGGTATTGTGTGCTTTTGGGCTAATATCCGCTTATCAGTGAGTGGATACCATGTGTGTTCTTTTGTGATTGGGTCATCTCACTCAGGATGATATTTTCTAGCTCCATCCATTTGTCTAAGAATTTCATGAGCTCGTTGTTTTTAATAGCTGAGTAGTACTCCATTGTGTAAATGTACCACATTTTCTGTATCCATTCTTCTGTTGAAGGACATCTGGGTTCTTTCCAGCTTCTGGCTATTATAAATAAGTCCACTATGAACATAGTGGAGAAGAACACTCCTCCATTGTTGGTGGGATTGCAAGCTGGTACAACCACTATGGAAAGCAGTCTGGCGATACCTCAGAAAATTGAACATAGTGTAGATAACTTTCACACTGTAGCCTCTCTTGGGAATTGCTTCATCGAAGGTAGCTGCCTCATCACATTTCCTATCCTGTTCAAGAGATAGTACATATCCAATGGTCGCAGATGTAAAAATGCTTAGCTCTTTGCCTCTTTTGGGGGCATATCTGAATGGCCATTTCTGTTTCAGAACTTGCCGTGGATCAGCTGAACTTCGGTTGACACTGCATCACCAGTCTCCTCTCTGTGTCCTGTCCTTTCCACCTTGCTGAGTAGATACAGCTTCTCATATTGTTCCATTTCAGAAGCCATTTTCCCCGGGACACTTGCTATAACACAACCCCAGAGTCTTTGCTCAGATGCTGGAATGCTGAATGCTGAATATTATCTAATTGAAGTTACACCACTTAGGGTGGCAGTGGTTTACTCCAAATCTATTTATCTAACAAAAACCCCAGTGCAAGGCATAGAAACCTGTTTTTAATTTGCTGATCAGAGGAGCCCAAGAGACCCTCAAAATAATATAGGCTATTAGCTTTGGCACCTTCCAACAAAGGCGGTAAGACTTTGCTAAAGACACACCACACACTTCAGATACAGGTCTTGAGGGAAGTGTTCTAGAAGCCTCTTCCTTGAGGACTGGCTGTCATAGTATCTTAAAGAGCTAATGTAAGCTTCCACGGGAGAAGGGCAATCAATAGTTCTACACAGCTTTAATGCAATGACCAGAGTATCAAGATATTCTGAAAGACACAATACTGGCACTTATAGCCAACAACTACTTAATTGAATGTAAAGCCTGTTGAATACGAGGGACTTCATGCCTCATACAGTAGTAAACTCAGCCATGTACCCATGGCTAGTGAGACAAGAGCCTCAGAGAGAATCTATTGCTGCCACTTTCTAAGACCAGTATAATATAATCTCTAACAGCATTCTAAATATTTATATTAACACACACAAATAAGTGTGGTTTACTCCATATCAAAGAAACTTCTGCTCCTCCTCCTCTTTCTCCTCCTCCTCCACTTCTTCTTCCTCCTCTTCCTCCTTCTTCTTTTGCAGTAAACAGAGATCACCCCCAAAAGCCACACTTGGTCAAAATGCCAAGAACCCTAACCCTGACTGTAAACTGTATTTCTCCAATGAATTCATTTACAACACAAACCCTGTGCCTAAGGCCCAGGGAACATCAAGGAAGAGGGAGGAGAAAGAGTCTAAGAACCAGAGGATTTTAGATCTGCAGTTATATAGTCTCTTGTAAAAATCAGAAGGGAGAGAGGGAGGAGAAGGAGAAAGAGGAGGAAGGGGAGGAGAAAACAGAAGTCTGGGAGTTATGGAGGAGGTGGAGGTTAATAGGATCAAAATACATCATGTGAACTTCCCAAAGAATTAATACATAATATTAAAAAGTGATTGTTTCTAAAGTCAACTCATTTATTTTCATCATCAAAGATTTAAAACTTAGACAATAGTTCATAATTAGATAATACATGTGAAACATTTCAAGAATGACATTTATTTACATACAATTAGTTAAAGCAGTTGAGATTAATTACAAGCACTGCTTTTATTGCGATGGCAGCAGAATTAGTATTTGGTTCTTATTTTCAATGTTCAGCTTTCTTTTCCTCTATCTTATAAGGTTCCACGATGCTGTTTGTTCTAGGAAACCACATCACTTCCTGAATTTTCTTTGACTCATGACCAGTACAGGTATGGGCTCATAGAGGGCACTATTGCCATTTCATGTGATGGCAAGCTATGGGTTTATATCTACAGCAAATCATAGGGTCTGGGTGTGTAAATCTGTAGGGCTTTGACCTCATTCTAAGAAGAAACATCTTGTTTATATGTGGGCAGCTGTGTGATAGGCATAGAAGTAGAATATGTGACACATGAAGACTATATTTCAGCATCCAAGAATTTGGATCATTTGACCTCATTTAACTTCCAAGGAAAATCTACACAGAGCTGAGAACAATTTAATTGGCTAAGTTGGGAGGTTGGTGGTGACTTTCTTTTGACTTTATGAAGTCTAAGAGCTTATCAGTGGCTTTGCTTTGATGAAAAACTTTTGGGGGAGGAAATATTTCTTTTTATTATGTTTATCCGCATATGTTACGTTTATGTGTATATGTGAATGAATGCCCACAGAGGTCAGAAGAAAGAGTTAAATCCCTTGAAGCAAAGATTCAGACTGTTGTGAGCCACCCAATGTTGAGTCCCGTGAAAAGAATTCAGGTCTGGGAGAGCATTGAGAGATCCTAACAGACATGCCATCTCTTCAGCTCCTGGTGAATAATTTTCATGTTGTATCCACTCATACAACCAACAGTTGGGGCGTGTGCATTACTATTTGGCTAGGTTGCATTTTTAACACCCTGGGGTTTATTACACAGCTGAAGATGGCCTTGAACTCCTGATTCTTCTTCCTCTGACTCCTAAGTTCTGTGATTACAGGCATGGTTCATCATACCTGGCTTTTGCATGGGAATGTAGTTTGCCCTAAACTCTTCCTAGTCTATGAGAAATTCATGACCCTGTAATATCAACACCAGATGAGAGCTTATGAGAAATGGCCCAACCTAGACTTCTTAAATCAGAGTATATGTTCTTATTGGGGGGTGAGTGGGTAGTGGGTGGGATTGAACCCAAGGTCCTGCTCATTCTGGGCAAGTACTCTACTACCCTTAGGCCAAAGGGTGCGTTTCTTAAGATGTTAATGTATTTTAGGAGTCTTCCAAGGGATGTTGGTGATTCTGATCCAAAACAAATTTTGAGTAACAGACACAAAGGCATTAATTACAAGTTTACCTTCCTGGGAAGCCAGACAGCAATGGATGCTTCCGAATGTAGCTTTGCTGTGCTTAAGGACTTACTTTTTGTCACAATCAGCCAAATGGAAGAGAAGTAGACAGTAGGCAGCATGCCAGGGATGAAATATAGTGGCTGTTTCCAAAAAGATGAAGGAAGTCCTGGTCTTACATTAGAACTGCTGCAGGATATAAGGGAATCCTCTCTGGGAGACAGTTAAATATCACAGAGAAAACACACCCAGATGGTTTCACATGGAGGAAATTTCCCAGAGAATGGCAGCAGAAAGTGGGGTGTTTGAGAGAAAAGAAATCATACAAGTGAGACCATTCCCCAACCTTCTAACTTGTGGAAGAAAATATCTCAGAGACAGGAGACCTAGTACTCGTTCTAATTCAGGACCTTGCTATAGCTAAGTCTATGTGTCCTCTCTCTAGATCTTAATTAGTTGCCTATTAAAAGAGTTTCAACACATTCAGGAATTCAAATGCTTGAGAACTGGCTGCAGAAACAGCTGTTTCCACAAGAGGGAGTTCTCTTTCTGAAATCATAGAATGCTATGCATAGTTTTAATCACAGATTAAGGCAAACAATAACATTTGAACATCCGGAACTAAACGGTTTTTCATAAACAATTAAGAAGGATTAAAAGGATCATTATTTTTTACTTATATTAAATTATGACTAATTTCTTGACAGAACAAAGTTAAAAAGGATACTACTGAGAAAAACTGAGCTAGCCTTTCACAAAACCATGGAGCCTCTAACACAGCAAAGATGCCTCCAGTTTTTCTCTCCAGTTTCATCAAGAACTCAGTGCCTCTTCAAAAGTGTCTTCCTTTTCAAAACCTTATAAATTCAGGAGATGCCTTGACCTGTGATATCACTTCATGAATCTTGTATAGACACAGGATTGGAGGTAGCTCTTAATGGCATTAAGTTATAGAGGCAGGGTCTAGCCTGGTATATAAGATAATAATGTACCCTCTTTATAAGCATTCCAAACATCTGCATGAAGAATGTAGCATCCCAGAAAGGTTCAGCATTTGCCTCGACAATGGGTATTTTTTTTCTTTTAATGTGTGTATTTGTGTGTGTGTTAGGAATATGAATACAAAGTGCTCCCAGAGGCCAGTGATGTAAGGTGCCACTGGAGCTAGGTTCTTGAGAGCTGCTCAACGTGGGTGCTGAGAATGAAACTCAGATCCTCTGCAAGAACAGTACACACTCTTCACTATGAAGCCAGCGGTCTCTCCAGCTTACAATAGCTATTTGTAAAAGGCTCAATGTCAGGTGCTGTATGAGCTGAAAGGCTAAGGTTTTCCTTCATTTGTTCAGGATAACCTGGAGAAATGCAACTGTTGCCTTTCTTTTCCTTTCCTTTCCTTTCCTTTCCTTTCCTTCCTTTCCTTTCCTTTCCTTTCCTTTCCTTTTCCTTTCCTTTCCTTTCCTTTCCTTTCCTTTCTTTTCCTTTCTTCTTTGATACAGTTGTCTGTGCTGTCAAAGAGAGTTTCTAGAAATCATCAATTTCTAGTGATATTCTGCTATATTCAGATAAGTGCCTCACCTATTGTCATGACAGAGGCTTCATCCAGCAGTGCAGAAACCCACAGCCAGACATTGTATGGAGAGAGAGTCTAAATTGGAGGTCTGCATGAGATTCTTCCCCTTGGAGATCAGAGAAGCCTGCAGAGTAGGAAGAAAGATTGTAGACGTCAGAAGCCTTGTAGAACACCAGGAGAATAAGAACCACCATATCAACTAAGCAGGGCTTATATGGGCTCATAAAGACTGAACCGACAAACACTGTGCCTCCATGGGAGTCACCAGGTCCTCTGCATATATGCCATGGCTGTTAGCTTGGTGTTTTGTGGGACTCCTAACAGTGGGAATGAGTGAGTCTTGACTCTTAGGACTCTTTCTTATTGGGTTGCCTTGTTCAGCCTCCATATGAGGACTCTTGCATTGACTTATTGTATCTGGTTTGTCCTGTTTGGGTGTTATCTCTTGGAGACCTGGTCTTTTCTGAAGAAGAAACAGAAGGAGAGTGGATCTAGGGGAGAAGAGAGGTAAAAGGGTCTGGGAAGAGTGGAGGGAGAGAAAACTCTGGTCAGGAATGTACTGTATAAGAGATGCATCTATTTTCAATAGAAAAAAAGAAGTTTCAAGGCCACAGAAAGGGCAGCTAGTAAGAGTCTTTTTACAAAAAGAGGATAGGGGAATCTGGCCTAGGATTCAGAAAATTTGAAGTACTGGCTGCCTTGCACAAAGTAACTTAGCAATCTACTCAAATTGTGTCTCCCTCCTCACTTTCCCAGATATACAACATGTACCTCCAGAGAATGGGGTCACCTTAGAGCAAAAGACATTATCATGGTTACCAGTATGTTATGGCCCAAATTATAGTTTTTTTTTTTTTTTTTTTTTTTTTTTTTTTATTAGCTGACGTGTGGCTGTAGACGCAACATGGAATCACCAAGGGAGGAAAGCGGTTCTTCTCATCTCCTCTAAGGGATTTGTAGAGGAGGCTTCTTCTAACTCCGGACTGTCTCTAGCGCCTTCACCCACCTGCCCCGTACAGCTCACTCTCTCTCTCCCTCTCGGTACAGGGTCTCACTCTGTGACAATTTATAATGTTTTTTAAAAGAAAGATAAATTTCTAGCAGAGCCTTCACCAGGCAATACTATCTAGCTAGGATACAAGGTAGTGTCTGATTGTTTTGTATTGATCTTCATGGTTTTATAAGATGATTTTAGTTTTTCCATTCACAGTGACATCACACTTAAGCAAATACGTGAATCGACGTGAAGAATTGTGTAATTAACAGTGCAGAAGGGCATGAATTAGTAAAAGATGGAAGAAGCAAGTGGTGGTGTAAGTTCACAATCAGTGGAGCTGCACGGTGAGTTCTCACATGTGTTGTACACCTAATCCAGATGGCCACGACCACTAATGAGCTACCTCTGTCAAGTTGTCATATAGAAAATAAATGTGCCCTACTTTCCCATCAGCTAGTTGTTTTGGTTTCATTACATATATTAACATGTATTTCTCCATAGAGACCAATGGGGAAAGGGGGAAATTCCTTTCATGCTGAAGAATACAATTCCGTTGCAGGCCATAGGTGAAATCCAGCAGCTGGCCATGCCATTTCAGAGTGTCTATTTCCATAGTCCTGGAGCTCAGAGCTAGTAGCACTTGGCTTACCTAATTACAACAAAGTCTTTCCAACAATAATCCTTATAACTAGAGCGTTCTCTGGCTCCAAGCCAGTCACTCAATAAAGCAAAGACCTAACTGTGATTTTCTCCAGGCAGGAAATCCTTTTTCTATTACCTTGGCTATAACTTCACTATTATGCTTGGATGTTTATCATCAATCAGTGTGATCATACTCCCTGAATTACATGAGCTTCTTGAAGGCAGGGGTTGCTCATCTGTTTCTTTGCTGTTGTATCTTCAATCCTTGGCATTGGGCCTGCTCTTCAATAAACAGTTGTTAATTAGCTGCCGTATTAATTAAGTGCACTGGTGGGAGCAAGTCTTGATTTGGGAGAATTGCTTGTTTATGTAAAGCCAACTGAAACATCTGTTCTATGTAGGTGAACATCACAGAGGCAGCTTTTGCAGATAAAGAGCATCCCGGGGATGGAAGTTTGGCTTAGCTTGGAAAATCACAGATTCCAAAGAATACAAGAGTTATCCCCTCTGCAGCCAAAGCTAAAATCATCCAGGGGGAAAAACAAACAAACAAAGAAACAAAAAACCCACCCAATAACTGTCCAAATTCTAGGGAAGCTGAGGCAAGATGATTGAAGTAAGTTTGAGGTCAGCCTGGCTACACAGTTCTAGGCCAGCTAGCACTACATAGCAAGACACTGTCTCACACACACAACCACCACCAACACAAAGAGTTCATAATCATAAAAAATCGGATGGTTTGACAACTTACTAGTTCTCTCAGGAAACATAGTTTTCAAATCCTCCTGAGGTTATTATGATGCTTATATTTTTAAACTAAATAGTCAATTAGTTTAGTGCACTCTTTGTATTTCATATTGGTAACAAAAGAGTTCCTCGATGTGTGTATGTGTTTGAGAGAGAGATAGATAGACAGACAGATAGATTGCCTTTTATCTCAAGCTCACCTCCAACTCACTATGTAGGCAAGAATGTCTTGAACATCTGATTATCCTGTTTCCATCTCCCAAGTGTTGGTATTGAAAGCATGTAACACCATGCCCAGTTTACAGGGTACTGGGAATTAAACATAAGGCTTTGTGCATAGCATCCACTTTATCACATAAGTTGTAGCACCAGCCCAAAGAGTTCAGTAAAAATAAAACATCAGGAGAATTCAGGAGCACAGACAGTTCTTTTTGTTTTGATTTTTGTTTGTTTGTTTTCTTTTTGTTTTTAGTTGAGAAGCCATTGTCCCCTTGAATCCTACCTATACTACATTGCTTTGTTCTTCTTACACATCGCCCCCTGCGGGTGCTTGGGGAATATAATCTATCCTCCCTACCATCCAGGAAGGCAATCACAGCCAGAGGAGGAAAGCAATCAGGTGAACCAGTAACTACAATTCATGTGCCATAGATCCTGTAAGAGGACAGTCATACTGCTAATGGAGTGTGGAGGAGGAATTGCAGTGTAGTTTTTCTGTGTGTATGCTAAGGGTTGGAGAGCCAGAAAGGGCATCTGAGATGAGGTTAATAACATAAAGACCTTGTAGGACTCAGCCAGGAGATCAGTCAAATGGTGCATGAAGGGGGAAGTATGTTCTTATACAATACAGTCGCAGCATGTTCCCATGTTCCTATCTTCAGGACTGGCTTCTACTTTGTTATACCTTATTTCTTTTCATACAATCTTGATGCATCTTACAAAAAACAAAAAAAAAACAAACAAAAAGGTTGGGCATGGGGTGTGTGTGGGGTGTGTGTGGGGGCTGTGTGTGGGGGTTGTGTGTGAAGAGATAGTGAACTCTACCTCCATCCCTGTGAGGATAGGATTTGACCTTCTATTTCCAGACTCAGAAAGTGATAGTATTATTCCAGTAAAAGCTGTTTATAAACCCCCAAGTAAAAAATAAGCAGGACTCTCTGAGTAGGACTCAGCTTATTATTTTCTCTTCTCTTCTGTCCCTCCCTTTCTCCCTCTCTCCTTCCTCCCTCCTTCCCTCCCTTCTCCTCCTCCTCCTCCTCCTCTTCTTCTTCTTCTTCCTCTTCTTCTTCTTCCCTCCCTCCCTCCCTCCCTCCCTCCCTCCCTCCCTCCCTCCCTCCCTCCCTCTCTCCCTCTTTTCTCTCTCTCTGTAGCTTTGAGTGGCCTGGAATTTGCTATGTAGACCTGGCTGGCCTGGAACACATAAGAGACACACCTGCCTCTACCTTCTGAGTGCTGAGATTAAAGGTTCAGAAGCTAACAATGTTGCTGTGAATAGTTACTTTTGGAGTGTATGTTTTTCAAGCCTGGTTCCTCTCCTCAGATGATAAGCACCATTTCTAACATATATATATGACCATCCTGGCCATGGACTTACTGTATAGCCGAGGCTGGTGGAGAACTCTGGATCATCCTGCCTCCAGCTCCTTTGTACCAGGATTACAGGCATGTCCATCATATCCAGCTTGTAGATTATCTTTACACAAAAAGAAAAAAAAACTACAAATGTCTCTGAGGACAGCCAGAAGGGAAGGGTGAATTAATTGCTGTCAACATTTTTTTTCAGGAGACTATCAGAATATGTAACACATTCTCCTTTAAGAGAAAACAGGACTGATTTTAAATTTTTTAAAAACTATGCTAATATTTTGAATAATTTATAGGAAATTAATGTTACATGAAGCTATTTTATTTAGACATATTTAAAAATATTTTTCTGTCGAAATTATTTACGAATCACTGAAATGGCCAAAATAGAGAAAAGGGTTTCTGCATATACCCTTCACTCAGTCTCCACCCGATGGCAATATTTATACAACCCTAGCACACTGCTAAACTCAGTCTCCTTAACAGTTTAGTGGGTTAACTTCCCAAGAAATAAAAGTTCGTTTTTGTTTGTTTGTTTGTTTTTGTCCTTCTGGAAAGGTTCTACATATTTTATTACTGAATCAACCAATTTGCTTATGAGGAACAGATAAAAATCCAAATGAGATCCCCAATTTAAACAAGACCAAATCTCCAGAGGTTAAACACGATCAGCTCTATCTGGGAAGATCACTAGTTGACCATGATACAGGATTAACAGGCATCTGGTAGAAAGGATAAATGATCATGACTGAGCATGACAAGTCACACCACTGGATGTGAACCCTCACATACCCAGCTCTGACCTGCTCCTGTGTCTTCTCTTATATTGAAACCTGATTTTGGTTATTAGTTCTCACCTGAGTCTATTAGGGAACAGGGCCATTTTGATTTTGCTTCTTGGCTAGGGATGGCTTGATTCTCAAAGTCACACTTTAAAGAGGCAAGTCAAACACAGGGTGAATGGTGACTGTGGAAAGGAGAACAAGCAGTTTTCTTTTGTAATCATTCTGACACTTCTTCCACCAGGACCCCTGAGACTTAGGTGCAGGAATTGTGTTGTACATTACAAGAATGGCAACAGTAGGTACTGTAACGTGGAACAGAGAAATCTGTCTTGTAAGGCCTCAACCCAGATGAAGAATTACAAACTACAAAGTAGTGTTGAGAGCAGGAGAAATAGTCTTCTCCATGGAAGAGCTGCCAAATTGGTTAGCCAACGCCAAGTGGTTAATCCTGAAATTGTGTATATAAAAGTAACATTATCCCCATAGAACAGGGTGTGTTTATATATTTAGAAACACACACATAGGCATCATTACCACCACACACACCACCAATAACAACAACAATTAAAGAAAAAGAGGCTGTGAATTTGAGAGAGGAGGGAGAATAAATGAGAAGGATTGGAGGAAGGACAGAAAAGAAGGAAATGATATAAACTGATAAATGAATAAAATTTTAACTACTTTTCCCATTATGTAGCTCAGTTGGTAGTGTGCTCAGCTAACATGCACAAAGTACTTTCTTTACTCAGTCTCTATACTACACATGCTAGACACAGCAACCCATGTCTGTAATTCCAGCACTCTAGAGGTAAATATAAGAGATTCAGAAGCTCAAGGCCATTCTCAAGACGGCTCCTTCCACCATGGATTATCCCACTTGAACTCAGGTTATCAGACCTAAATAGAGAACACCTGTTCAGACCTTTCACTGGCTCCTAACCCAATTACCTGATTTTTGTTGGATGGTTTATTTGCCTTTTAGAAAGAAAAGTGTTCATATTTTACATTATTTTTCAAGTTTAAGAACAGAGTGATAAACTTTACTATAACATCTTCATACATCTACAATTATGCTTTATTCTCATCCACTGCCAGTCTCTGTGTCCTGTGTCCCTTTGCATCTGGCTCTCTCTCTACTCCCAGTTAGTCCCCACTTCAGTTTCCCTATCATATGCATTCCATTACTGTTCCTACATCCTAAATGTCTTCCTCTCTTCTTAGACCTATAAACACACCTAGATAAACACCCACATATCCACACACATACATATAACTTTAAATTTAGGTTCTGCATATGAGAGGAAAGATGCAGTATTTGTCTTAAATTTATTTATGTATTTATTAGTTTTGTATGTGTGTGTACACATGTACTTATGCATCTCTCATAGCTCACATGTGGAGATTGGAAGACAACTTGTAGAAATTGGTTCTTTTTTTTTCAGCATGTAGGTCCTAGGCATCAATCATCAGATTGTCAGGTGCCTTTGCCTGCTGAGTCATCTCACTGGACTCTGGTGTTTGTCTTTCGGAGCCTGGCTTATTTCACTTAAAAACAGGCCTGCTCATGAATTTGTATGTCATTCTTGAAGAGAGGCCACACTGATCTTCTCTGTGCTGTTCCAGGTTTTGTGCATGTGCTGCTGAAATGGATAAAATGTTTTATTTGTCTTCTTTCTGTGGGGCAGGAGACCAAGCACAGGACCTTAAACATTCTAAGTGCATACTGTACTACTGAACAATACCCCAAGGTCCCACAGATATTTAACAAGGGTTCGTTCTGTTCCAAGTATGGTACCAGGCTCTAGTAATTTCAACATAATTAAAACACAGTCCATTTTATCAAGAGACTCATAGTCCAGTGAGGGAAACAAATCAGGACAGTGACAGGTCCCAAGACACAGAAACTTGGTACCATCAAAGGCCAGAGCAGAGACATCGCCCTCACATTCTTTGTCCAGAAGGAACCGTCAAAGAGAAGCCTTAGGGAACTATAAGGATGATGTCATCTTTAACTGCCCTAAGGGATCAGAACGATTTAAAGCTAAGGAATGACACGTGTCAAGTTCACTGGAAAGTTGCTTCAGAGAATGAAACAAAATTGGTTTGGATTAACCAAAGAAATGTTTTGGTGTTTTTGGCAAACTGAACCAAAATAGGGAAGGAACACGAAGAGTTAGGAGATCTTTCACCTCAACAGCATACTTCCTCAGATCCTACCTCCATGGGCCTGAAGGGGTAAGTAACCCATGAACATTCCTTCACTAGCAAGATGGATGGATTTAGATAGATTAAAGGTTCTTATTCAATCTATGCTGCTTACATTACACTTAATTACATGCAAGATTTCTCTCAATAGAAAGGAGTCTCACTAGAGTGTACTCTTTGTTAATAGAAAAGTTTAGTTTTGATTTTTCAAGTTCTGGAGAACAAACAGAAGATGGTGACCACAGGAAGCTCCTTTCTACTGAGTAATTAATTATACCCTAAATATAACTATGAGGATTAGAAATTATTTTATTTTGGTCAAAGCTACCTGAAATCTATGATTCTTTTGCACAGGCCTCCTGAAGTATGCCATTGTGCCTGGCCCAGGATAACCTACGTCCACCTCTGAGATCTGTTTGAGATTCAGATGTAAGTATGCGATGACACTGGTCCTTAAAAATCTAATAGGTGTGTTTCAGTTTGATTCAGATAAGACTTGGATAATCTCTCTTACCTGCAAACAGCCTATGAGAAAATTTTATGAGGACTTTGTGCAGGGTGGAGAAGACTGAAGGGCCTGGCACTTGTACCACTGTCTTTTTATTTCTTTGGGGTCGTAAGATATTAGAAATGCAGTGACTCCCTAGACAGCTGTGATCACTCCCTTGCACACATAAAATGAGGTTTGTATCTACTGTTGCTTACATTTTGTGTTGATTGAGCTAATAAAAAAATAAACACTGAAAGGACATTCTATTGTCAATAGGGCCCCATCAAGAAGAAGTACAAGCAATATCCGAGGCTGCTGCTGTCTCTTGTACACAGTGGTGTTAAGGGAGAAGAAAAAATAAACCCCTTTGACACATCTCTATGCTCGTTTTTCTGGTCGCAAATACAATTACAATTATGACTATGTTTCTATCTTTCTAGACACCTCTCGGGGATATAGCAATGCATTTTGCATAATATCAGAGCGTGAAGCCATGGTTTAGCAAGATGATTTTCTCGGGGCCCTGAGGCCTGTGATTGAATAAGTGGATACCGGGGCTGTTGATTTTCTGAAATTTGTCCTTCCCTTCTGGCTGGTATGTTTCAAAATAGCTGTTATCTGGGAAAAACCTATTCATTCCATGAAAGTATGAGGTCATTTGGATGCCCCCACCCTTCCTACACTTACAATGCTGAGACCTTTTATACTGTGTTAAATGCCAAATGTCTGGTGAGGAGTTGAGTTCAATAACTGTATTTAAACTAGAGACTTATCTTCGGGAAAAAGTTGACTCCCTCGCATAGGGAGCTGAAGACAAGTGCATGAGACGTTTGCTTATATAAGAAAAATGGTGGTTACATATTATAAATAAATGAGAATGTAAGAGGTTACATAAATCAAATCTGTTATATACCATCAAAATAAAACCTTAAATGGTCTATGGTTGGCGGGTAGCTGGAGAAATGGCTCAGCACTTAAGAGTTCTTACTGCTCCTGTAGAGGACCTGGTTCAGTTCCCATCACCCACTTCAGGCATTTTACAACTGCCTGTAACTCCAGCTTTTCAAGGGGACACAAGGTCTTCTGTCCTCTGTAGCCACCTGTGCACAGATGATGCACCTATACTGCAGCAGACACAGATTAATATGCATAGATAACAATAAATGTCTTAGGAAAGTTGTCTATATGACTCTCCTGCTGTAGTTACACCAACTCAAGAAATAGGAAAAAAAATAAGACAATTTTAGAGAAGTATATATTAGGGCTGAAGAAGTGCCTCAGCAGTTAAGAGCACTAAGCTATTTTTGCAGAGAATTGAGGTTCTGTTCCCATCACCCATCTGAACGACACAACCTCTTGCAACTCCAGTTTTAGGGGAGCTGATGATGCCCTCTTCTGACTTCTATAGGCTCTTGAATGTACATAGTGCATGTACATACACTCAAAACACATATCCAGGAAATAAATAAATACTACAAAAAGAAGTATTAAATACAATAATTATTAACTTACCTGATATAGCAGCTTTCCATCTTGGTTCAGATTATGTGAGTAAATTTATTTTCTAAATTCTAATCTCCAAAACCATCTTTTTATAAACGTATTGAAAATAAATGTGTTTGGATGCTTTCTCCCTCTGTTCTGCATTTCTCAGTCCTAATAGATCCTCAACACATATGACAGTGTCTGCCATGCAATGAGTGCTTAGTACATGTGTTTGCTAAAGAGAGGGTTTCCCTGTATGGTCCCCAATGGCCTGAAATTTTCTGTGTAAACCAGGCTGGCTTTAAACTTGGTCTTGATCTTCCTTCTTCTCCTGTTCAGTGCTGGGATTACTGGTCTGTACTACCATACCTGAGCTCAATATATACTTTTTAAAAGTTGACTACTATTTGCAGGCAAATGAATGGAACTAGAAAAGATCATCCTGAGGGAGGTACCCGGACCCAGAAAGACAAACATGGTATGTACTCACTTATAAGTGTATATGAGCCGTGAAGAACAGGGTAACCATGTTATAATTCACAGAACCGAAAAAGCTAAGTAACAAGGCGGGCCCAAAGGGGTACACTTGAATTGCTCTGAGAAGGGGAAATAGATTAGACAATGGATGGGGGAAGGAGACTGAGAGAGTGTTGTTTAAAAGTTATTTATTAACTCTATTAGCTCTTAATATGACCGGGCCAACCCCCTAATAATCAAGACTGAGGCCTACAAGATTTATTTAGTTTTAACAGTATTACTAGGGAGAATAGAGCTAGGCAGGGCTCCGGGGTCAAATGTAAAGGGCATTTTAAAATATTATTTAATAACTCTATTAATAGTTATTAATAGGACCCAGCCAGGGCCCCAACAATTGAGGCAGAGTCCTAGGGATTTTTAAAGCTAGCTTTAGCTTTAGGAAAATTAACCCTAATCTATTTTTGTAAAGCTAGACTAGCTAATTCCCAGATGTGTTACCAAGTACTTGCTGTTTGAGTCTAGCCCAGGTTGCTTCTCCTCCAGAAGTCTGTCCTCTGGAAACATTTCACTCAGGTACATGTTCCTGGTCCATCAAGTCTAATGTTGACCTCTTGTTCTCTCTGTCTTTCTTTCTCCTTCTCCTTCTCTCCTTCTCCTCATGATCCCTACCTGTTACTCCCATCCCTGAAACTAACTCTAAGCCCTGCCTACCTCTATTCTCTCCAGTAATTGGCTGTAGTCACTTTTATTTGACCCAAAGCTTTAAATTGGAGAGCGACATTTACACAACAAAAAGTGGTGTATACACTTCTGGGGGCAAGTAGATATTTGGGTTTAGAATTTAGCATTTGTATACCCAGCACGAGACCAACTCCACACAGGTAGGTGAGGGGTGGGACTTGGAACCGAAGGAATGAGATGAGGGGAGGACAAAGGGAGAGACAACTAGATGGGGGGGGGTGCATCTCTGGGATGACCTAGAAACCTAGGATGATGGAAACTCCAAGGAATTTATAAAGATGACCTTATCTAGGACTCCCAGCAGTGGGATTGTGCCATCTCCTGTAACCAGGCAAGACTTCCAACTGAGGGATTGCGACATCAACTGAACCATAAAATTTTAAATCTATAATTTGCCCTGTCTACAAGATGTTCAGGGATAAAGATGGAGCAGAATTTGAGGAAAGGTGAACCAATGACTGGCCCAGCTTGAGACTATGTCATGAGAGGAGCCCACCCCTGACACTACTAATGATATTCTGCTTTACTTGCAGGCAGGAGCCAAGCATAACTGTCATTGGAGAGGCTTCACCCAGCAACTGATGGAAACTGATGTGGAGACCCATGACCAAACATCAAGTGGAGCTTGGGGAATGGTTTGGAGGATTAAAGGAGCAAGAAGGCTCAAGGACACAAGAAAACCAACAGAATCAACTAACCTGGGCCCACAGAGGCTCACAGAGACTGATCTGCCAAACAGAGAGCAAGCATGGGATGGACCCAGGCCTTCTGCACATATGTAGCAGTTGTGCAACTGGGTCTTCATCTGGGACTCTTAAGATAGGAGCAGGGGCTGTCCCTAGCTACATTGCCCGCCTTTGGATCCTCTTTCCCTAACTGGGCTGCCTTCCTCGTCTAGCCTCAATAAAAGACGATGCCTCTAGTCTTAATGCAACTTGATATGCCAAGGCTGGTTGATATCCATGGGAAGCTTCCTCTCTTCTGAGGAGAAGAAGAGATGGGGTGGATTGGGAGTGTAAGGTATGAGAGAGGGACTGGGAAGAGTGGAAAGAGAGGGAGCAGCTATTGGAATGTAAAGGAAATAAATAATTAATTAAAAAAATTGACTACGTTGTGCTGTTTGAGGACCATCTAGAAGAATTCACTCACGTTCTTTCTTTTCTTGTTCTTTCTTTCTTTCCTTCTCTCTTTTCTTCTTTCTGTTCTTTTCTGTTTTCCTTGTCTGTCTCTCCCCTCTCTCCCCCCCACCTCTCTCTCTCTCTTTTTCTCTCTCAGCCCTGGAGGACATGTTCTCCTCACTCTGTAGAACACACTGGCCTCAAAGTAGCAGAGATCTATCTGTTTGGGAGATTATAGATATGTACCACTATACCAGGCTTCTTTCCAGAGCTTTTATTCCCAATGATGCTAACCAGTTGACAGAAGAAATATAGAATAGTATACATTAGTAATATACAAGTGGAATATACAAATATAAAATAACTTCATCCCATGTTGATTTTCACATTTATTATGTATTATGTGTAATGTATTTTATGTGTATCATATTTATTTCTAAGACTTCCTCAAAATGTTATGAATTATAATTCCTATTTTTGTTTGATTTTTAGCAACAGGATTTGACTAGGTAATCAAGGCTAGTTTTGAACTCCTGCATTGCGAGTTATAATTCTAGGAGTGTGTCACCATGCCCAGCGGTGTTATCTTCAGAGGCTTGGAGTTAACCCAGTGGAGTTGATCTCATATATATAATAAATTGAGCATTCTATATATTTGGATAGGAGAGCAGGTAAGTGAAGAAAAATGCAATTTTTCTAAACCCTAATCAGGCTTTATAACCTTTAGTTATGTTGTATGTGTTAGTCACTTTGGAACATTGTTACAAAATTTCACAAACTGGTGCCTTAAACAATGGAAAGTTTTTGTTTGTTTGGTTAATTGGTTCTTTGATTTTGTTGTTGTTGTTGTTGTTGTTGCTTGTTTGTTTTTAGGTTCTGGAGACTGAAAGCTGAAAATCTAGGTCCTAGAATGGTGGTGACTGTTGATGTCCAGTAAGGATTCTCTTTGGACTGTAGACAAACATATTCTAGTCTGCTTTCATGCCCCTACCCTCAGTGAGGGAGTAATGGAGAGCTTATATTAAAGTTCTTATCAGGGCACTAATCATCTCGAATCAGAGCCACACCCTACACATTATTTCTAATTCCACTCCAACAGCTCTCTACAGATACAGTCTCCTGTCACATTTATAATCAGAGCTTCAACATATAAATACCAGAGTGACACAGTCTAGCCCCTAACAATCTAATCCTCAACAAATCTCAGACAGTTGTGACCTCCATTGCTGATGATGAACAGATGTTCTGAGAGTTCTGCTGAGTCATAAAATGGAACAGACAGACACTGACACCAATGTTCTGGAATCACAAGCTGCTTTGCAGTGGCTGCTGGGAAATCTCGCTACCAACTCTGTCAAGGACCTGACGACATTACAATTATTATTATTTGACTCTCTAGCAACAAAGCAAAGTTAGGCCAGAGAAATTTAGAAATATGTGACACAGGGAAATTAAGAGGCTTGAGAAAGAGCACAGTTAGAAAGGAGAACCGCCAAAAATGAGGTTAATTATAATCCAAAGCCATTATATTTTGTTCTTTTTTTCTTGGTGGTGCAGTCTTAGGAGTGTTCAGTTACTCACTAACCAATTCAATTGATTTGCATTATAAAGCAGTGTACTTCAATTTTTCTGAAGCCATGGAAATCATGAGAATGGAGAGGGGAAAATCCACAGAACATTGAATTAAGCTATAAAATTTCAATATATGTAAGGACAATGATATCAAAATCAAATTTACTCTGTTTTGTTTCCGAATGTATAGGTTGAAGAAAAATCAGTATGAACTGTACTCATGTGGAATAAACATTAAGTAGGTATTGGGGCCACAGAAAATGAAAATCTTATAAGATGTCACGTTGAGAGAGTTGGGTATGATCCAGGTAAAGTTACACATTCCACCCAAAGGTGGCAGCACTCTTACTACTTCTTTTTGCTATGCTTCTTATTGTATTGAACACGATGGGCTCTTTGAGTGTTTCAAGGTTATTTTTAGAGGTCATTTAAGGCAGATAACTTTATCAGTTTGAAGCTAAGGAAGCTGAGACAAAAGGTCTGTGACATGTCCACTGTTTTACAACTTTTAGAACTATAGCCCAAACTAGAATCCAATAAACTGACTTTCCAACCTGTATTTGTAACATTAAACACTCAAGTCGATGATATGTTCATAGCTAAACAGGAGTAGGTGAAAGAGTAAACTTGAACTTAAAAGAAAAAGAGCAATGAGGAAGACAAGAAAATGCACTGGCTTCAGGACGGCAACAAGAAAATCCTTGATACAAAATTAAGGTCTTGCAGCATGCTTAATTGCACAGAACATCCCAAATAGTTCCACTTGCAAGAGTTTCCTGCCAGCAGCCAATCATCTGTGGCCAGATCAGCCAGGAGTGCAATGCCTGGAGCTTATTAGAAATGTGGAGCCCTTTTCCTCCAGAATTACCAAATCAGAATCTGTGTTTGGAGACTCTAAATGGGACAATCCCTGGCCTAGTGACATCATAGAAGTTCTCCTATAGTCTAGACTCCAAACCACAGCATGACTCTCTTATTGCTGTAACAGAATCAGAGCCATCAGCGTTGCCTGGGAATGGGTTAGAAATGCAAGCAGCCAGCCAGGGCTTTGTCTGGCAACCAAATCAGCTCTGCTGAGGGCTGGCAGTCTTTGTACTAGACATTCTCCAGGTGATTCCTGACTCCAGAATTATTCAAACTCACTTATCTGGCCTTTTCTGTCCCCTTTACACCCAGATCCCATGGCTCTGGAGTTTATTACTTCATAATTGTTTTCTATCTCTGATGCTGACTCCCCACTTTTCTGCTTGATTAAAGGGTTCCAGCAGACAGGCTCTATCAGTTGGCTTCTATTGGCTGACTTCAGTGTGTGTGTGTGTGTGTGTGTGTGTGTGTGTGTGTGTCTGTCTGTCTGTCTGTCTGTCTGTTTATATATGTCTCTGTGTGTGTCTGTCTCTATGTGTGTGTGTCTGTGTATGTGTTTATGTGTCTGTATGTGTGTCTGTCTGTGTGTGTGTGTTTGAGTATGTGTGTATGTGTGTGTGTGTATGTGTGTCTGTTTGTGTGTGTGTTGATCTGATAAACAGAGAAACATCTGCCAGTCACAGCACCATCAGGACCCATGTTTCTTTAGGAAAAAATGAGACTGTCTAGACTGAAGAGGTTGTGACAGTATCTACCATCACATATGCTGGCCCCAGTACTGTTTTTACAAAATCAAATGGATGGATAGGCCTTTTGTACATCCTTTTGGAGCCTAGGAAGTGACATTATACACATTTAGAAATAAAACTTGAATCGGGGTGCATTCACAGGGATACATGGAAGAAGATCCCAATGGCTTGCCTTCACATGCAAGTATACTAAGAATGAGAGTTTACTGAGGGGAATCATTGGATGTTGGAATTTGTTCTGTAGATAGGTTTTGGAGCAAAGACAATACAAGGCCAAATCATGCCTAAAAATGTTTAAATGAAACGAACTGCTAAGTAGCAGTACTAGTGTCTCCTTGATGGGAACTGTAGGAAGTAGGACTCTCCAAAGCTAGTCACTGGAGACCTCCAGAAATCAGCCATGTAGTGGTGAAGGAAGAGGGATGGAGGGCAGACATTTTTGTTGTTCTTTTTGTTTGTTTGTTTGTTTGTTTGTTTTGTTTTGTTTTCAACTACTGAGTGTCATGGACAAAACCTGATTTGGTCCCAGTTGTAAATTTCTTTCTTTCTTTACTTCTGCCCCCTTTTCTATCTCATCTTTTCTCTGATTCTTTTTTTCTCTTCTGAAAAGGTCTTATGTAGCCTTGAACTTAATCTGTAGCTGAGGACGACCTTATACTTCTGATCATGTTATAGACATGAGCCACAATACCCTGGCTAAAACAATTTCTCTCTCGGCACATGCTACTAAATTTTTTTATTCCTCCGTTTGTGAAACAAGGCTCTAATTGCCCTGCTTACTCCAGCTGTTGAGAGAATTAAATGGAGAAAAATGTCGTGCATACGCTTTTACATGTTCATGTAGAATATATCAAGAATGTTTCCCAGTATTGAAGTACTGTGAAATAGTATTATTTCTTCAGCTTGAGAATTTTCCCCCCTTTCTTTTCAAAGCCGGAGGCGCTTGTAGTCTTGCAGTTTAAACTGGAGCAGAGGTCAGCAAGTTTCTTCTGTGAAATGCCAGAAAGTAAACATTTTTGGCTTTGTAAGCCAGATGGTTGTAACTACTCAGCTCCATTATTGCAGCCGGAGAGCAGCTATCGACCCCGTGTAAACAAATAGGCATACTGTGTTTCTGTAAATCTTTACTTACAAAAACTGTCAGTAGGCAGAGGTGGGACTGATTGTTTGTCCTTTCCTGACCAAGAGTATTGGCTGCAGTTCATGGCCTTTTGATAAATTCCTGCAGTACTTGGGAGTCTGGTGATCATTGAGAGAAGTACAGATATTTCTACATGTGTTACTGAGGAAGAGGGGAGAGTAGCTCTAAGCACAGGCATCCTGAAAGTTCTAGTAAAACATGAGACTTTCTTGTCCTCCTTCAGTGTGTCTAACATCACGTAGGGTTGTGCAGATGTACTACCAAATAAAGCAGCTCCTGTCTGTAGAGGTGTTTGTGGTCTAGATTGATGGCTAAGACTCTCTCGATCGAAAAATATGGATTGCCTAAGAAAGACTGTCTTTTAGGACAAAAACCTAAACAGGTCATTTTTGAGTACTTGCTAAATGTTTTGAATTGGGGTAGTCATAGGAAAGAGGCCTGGAGTTCTGATCCAAAGCACTTACCATTCACTATGAGTCAGCCATAACCACATCATATGTGGAAGACAAAATCACCACCCGAATTGATCATAGGACTCTACTGAAAGAGGCTAGTTTGGGGACAGAATGAATCTTGAGACCCAGCTTTGTTTAATTAAACGTCAGCTTTGGAAACAATGAGAAGAAAACCATGAATCTCATCTTCCAATTCTCACAAGCAAAATACACCAGTCACTACTTTCTGTACCCACAGGAGCTAGTCTGGAGTTGTGTGAGTATGGGTTGTTTTCTTTGTTTGACTGTTTCTTTTGGACAAAGAGAATCCTTTTACAACCATTTTGAATCCCAGAGAGAGCCCATGTCTCATGGTTTAAAGTCAGCTGACTTGGCTTGTCTTTCGTATCTGTAGCAAGATATAGCAATCGTGTGGGCAGACTTTATTTCCTAATCCCCAGCCTGATACTGTGTATTGTGCATAGGACCTGAGGCCAATAAAACCATTTTTACCATTGAGCTACTTCCCCTTGCTGCTCTAACTCCTTGCCCTTTTCCTTTCCCCTTGTGCTGTAGAATGTCTCTGAGTGGTCATAAATTTGCCACAGAGACCAGGAAAGCCTTGAAACCTGTGGTCCTTCTGCCTCTATCCTGCCTGAGCAGCAGCTAGAATCACAAGCCTGTAACCCTAGACCTGGTATATGGGAAGTTTTCTTATAGCTGGAAGTTAAAGTATAATATAGATTATTCCAGGTGACTTCATGTTAGGGGAAAAAAGCAACTTGCCCTTTTTGTAGTCTATAATAGTATATTAAAAATCTTTACAATGATATTCTTGAAGTAGTAAAGAACTGACTTTGGTCTAGGCACCATAGCTCATAGTCTATTGTTCTACCTCATCAACTGAAGCAACCAACAGATTCAACCAACCAGCAAGTATTCCTTGCATATACCAGCACACCTGCTCACATAGGGCCTAACAAAGTACTTAAAATACTTCATTTTTATTTAGAGACAATAAAGACAATTTATTTGGGGGATGCCAAGGTGGCCTAGGTTGATGCTCTGCCCAATGACATGAACTTGATCTCTGATACACAAATGATGGCGTGAGAGAGCCAACTTCCACAGCTTCTCTTATGACGTCTGCTCACACATGCGGCATGTAGGCATGTGCACATACACACAACATAAGTAACACATAATAAAAAATTTTTAAAATGTATTCCTACATATTTGAGTCAAAGCTATATATAAGTGTTGAAAAATATTTTGGAGAAATAACACCAAGAGCAAATAATAATATTTGTTTACTGATGGCTAGGCACTACATGTAAGCTTATACAATGCCACCATGAGCTGTTGAGTACTGCTCAAGGGTGATGAGATTGAGGCTAAAGAGTTTATAGAAGTTTCTAGAGTCGTCTGAACTGCAAAGCCTTTTGAAGCAAGAACTCAATGCATAGTATAAGAATGCTTAAGGTGTGATCAAGGAAAGACATGAGAAAAGCATAATGAAAAAGACAGTGGATCATGAGAAGCAGGAACTTAATAGCTGTGAATCTACAAAGTGGCTCTTGACTATTGTAGCTAGATACGAAAATTGTGCACAAGGTCATGTGAAATGTCATTGCCCAGACTGCAGGTCTCCTGATCCCATTTTCAGGTTGTCCTTGAAGCTTCTAAGCCACTCAGATCCTCTGCAAGAAATTAAGAGATTCAAGACAGGATGCAAGTCTCTGGCCATTGATGCCTGCTCGGATCTTCAGCTCTCATTTTCCAACCTTCTCCTATGCATTTAGTCTCTGAAGAGGTCAAAGTACCCATCCCTTCTTATGACATAAAATAATAATAAAATAATAATAATAATAATAATAATAATAATAATTCCATTACCCCATATCTTTCTTAGTTCCCACATTGGAGATGTATATCCTTGTTCTTCTATAAGAACTAAGCTGATGTTTGCTTATTGTATTTTAGAGGAGAGTCACAGTAGTGTGTAATTAAGTTCAAGAGGATGGAGTACTTTGCTGGAAGGTTGAAAGGGCATCTTGGAGGCAGGTTCTAACTGCAGTGCTTCAGTAGGAGCTCCCAGTCCTTGCTGTTCCTGAACACAGGCATACCAGCAAGGAAAGAAGCACTTGTGCTGTGGAGTCATTGCCAGGACACATGTTTTGTTTCTGCCTTTGAGAAGTTTCCTAAGGCACTTGTGCATGTATTGTGTGGTGTGTATGTGTGTGGTGTGTGTGTGTGGTGTGTGTGTGTGTGTGTGTGTTTAAACTCCTGAGCAGGAAAGGAAACATTTTCTAGTTCTTGACTGTATTTCACACTTATCTCAGTTAATCTTATTTTAAAGGTTTGTTTTTATTTATGCTAAGAGTATATGGCATGTGTATATGAATGCCCTTGGAGGCCCTATGTATGTATGTATGTATGTATGTATGTATTATATGCCATGTGTGATTGAGATACCCTGGAGTTGGAGCTACAGTTGGATATGAGCCACCTAATCTGAGTGACTCTAATCTTAGAAGAGCAGGAATTGCTTTTAATGGCTGGCTGAGACATCTCTTATGGCCCCTAAGCTAATTTTTATGGACTACTCCAGCATAGGTTCTGGTTTTCATGTCAAGCTGCCCAAGTTGCCTAACCTGCTAACATTAAGTTTTGAACTCAGGACTCTGCGTTCCAAAGGAGTCTATACTCTTCCCAGGAAAATGTACTCTCTCATTATATTCTTATAAGAGCTATAAAACTCAGCAGATGGATTTGGGGTTTAAGATATGCCTTCAAAAGCTTTTGGTTTTATATTATTCTAACAATTGTCCTAAAAATGCATTTCAATAGATGAGCTCTATAGGGAATGACAGGCTTTGATAAGGTTATAAGTGCACATGTGAGAAGAGAAACATTATTTTTTTAAACTAATTTATTTTTGATATTATGATATAATTACAAAATTCCTCCCTTCCCTTTTCTCAAATCTTTAATGCCTCTTTGCTCTCTTTCAAAGTCATGGTGTCTTTTTTCATTAAGTATTATCACACACACACACACACACACACAAACACACACACATTCTTGAATAAAACTGCTCTGCCTGTATAATGTTACTTGTATGTATGTTTTCAGGAATGACCATTTGGTATTGGACAATCAATTGGTGAATATTTGCAGAATGTTTCAGAATTCACAGTGAACTTTATTGATTTTATTTTGTCTATTCTCCTTCAATGCAGCAAGGAAGGTAATGGAGGTGTTGTGATTCTGTCGAAATTCATGAAACGCAGCTGAGTTTCATGAAACCCATCCTCACTGCCTGCTCACCTCCTCTAGACTTCTGACTCTCTCATCCTGTTCTTCCTCCTTTCCATTAGGTTGTTTTGTTCTGAAGAATGTCCAGTCTGAATTTGTGGTGAGGATTTTTAAAGGTAAATTTATGTGGCTAACAGTTGGATCATTGTAGTTTCTCTCATGTAGCAGCTACAAGAGAAGAATGAATTGTTCTGTCCCTTTCATGGGGACATCACTTCCAAAGCCTGCTTGGAGCCTCACCTCCACTGTGTCATGTTAGTGACCACTGAGTCACAAGACTTCCACAGCCTGCCAGAGCCTTGCTACCATTGTGTGATGCTGTTACTGAACTGTTCTGCATTTGTACCTGGTATTGGACACTTTAAGAGGCAGGATGTAGTAGAAGGAAGATGTGGACAAGGTCATCTTAGGTTTGTGCACTGAATTTTTACAATAGGAAGTGCCTGATACAATGACATTATACTATGTAACCCTGACTTACCTGGAACACGCTATGTAGACTAGGCTCGCCTTAAATTTGTGAAAAAGCATGTGACATATGCCTCTTGTTGCTGGAATTACAAATGTGAACCACTGTGCTCAGTTTGATGTATTTAATTCCATGCATGTCAATTCAGACCATGTCTTTCCTTGGTGAATTCAGTAGATCATTCTCCATTCCTTTATTTAATTCATTCATTCACCTATCCATCCATCCATTCATTCATTTAGTGTCGTGTGTGTGTGTGTGTGTGTGTGTGTGTGTGTGTGTACATATACATACCACATCACACAAGAGGAGGTCAGAGAGATCAACAGGACTTAGCTCTGTTCTTTTACCATGAGGATCCTGGGGATTGGTATGTTGTCAGGCTGGGCAATAGACATCTCCACTCATTGAACTGTCTTGAGAGTCCTCTGCTATGCTTTTGACAACACATTTGATATGATAGTTCCTGGTGAAGAAATTTATATATTGACTGTGAACTTGAATCTAGACTCACCACAAGCATCTGGGCATGCCTAGCCTAGGGGGGATTTAGATTAGGTTAATTAAGGAAGAAAGACTCATCCTAATATGGGTAGTACAGTTCCATGGACTTGTGACTGAGACTAAATAAAAAGCAGAAAGCTAGCAGAGCATGACGTCCATCATGCTCTGCTTCTGAACTATAGATGCCACATGATCTCAAGATCTTGTCTCTACAACTTCCCTGCCATATTGTACTGTACTATCAAAATGAGGCCATAGTAATCTTCCTTCTTCAAGTTGCTTTTGTCAGATATTTTATTGTAGCAATAAGTTACTACGATATTTATACAAATAATAACACAAACAGATAACTAATACATATGCACAAATACATGTAGTAGTGTTATACTCATTGCAAAAACACAGCTATGGGAAATATGGAGAAGGTATCCAGCACAAATGCCCATGATGTTGTTTGTTAATTTCATTTCCCAAAGGTCAGTCAGTCAATCATAATAGCCTGATGTTTCTCCTGAAGTCATATTTCTATGTATCTACAAATATTCCTTTCCAAAATGTTATAGGCTCATATCACAGTGGAAAGTTGCAACAACACTCAAAGTTATTTGTCCTGATAGAAAAGAAATACAGTGAGAATATTGTTAGGTAACCACAAAATAATTTTAAATTTGTATCACACTGCACTATCAAAAAAAAAATTTAGGGCTACTCACCCACTTTTAGTCCCAGGCATTTTAGAGAAGGGACACTCAACCTCTATTGGTATGGTTTATCACTCATAAATCTAATTACTTTTTAGTTAGAAGCATGCCATTATTTTTCAAAATGTTCAACCATAACTTTAGTTGTCTCCTCACATGTCTATCATTTTGCTCTGGGGGAATCTCCATTTAGCAGTAAACCACATGCCTCTGTTACCAACTCACCTTGTGGCTAGAGTACACCAGAGCTTGACTTTTCTGATCTTGGTTTTAAAGGCTGATATGATGGCAATATTTTTGTGGCCTTGGCCAGATACCTCTTCTACTTCTCTTAAACATATCTGTAGCCTGTCCCTATCTCTCTCTTACAGAGTCAGGGTGCACCCAAAGACCAATGTGACTCTACAATAGATTTGTAGAGCACCTACTTCAGGCACTGTGCAAGGAGGAGAGAACTGTAGAGAAAACAGCCAGTACGTATATCACACACCGTCTGCTCCTCACTTGTGCTGTTCTGTGCTCGACGATCACCAATTTTCTCAACTTCCTTTCCCCTTCCATTCTTTCCATTTTTAGAGACAGGGCTTTGCTAAACATAGCCCAGGCTGTGCTTCTGTCTCTTGAGTAGCTGGGACTACAGGTGCATACCTTCACACCAACTTTCTATCATTGATGTCTCTGCGGGCTTCCAATATTCCGAGAAGTTTCCATAGTTTTGTGATTTTTTTTTTTTAGATGACTTTCTAGGCCTGAGTTTCTTTATCTATAAAAGGTGATTCCAGACTTAAAGACAATTTACAAATGACTCCTTTCAATTTCATATGAAATGTACTTGTTGTGCACTAATTCCATGTGAGCATCTATCCACCCCTTACCATTGTTCTCAGCCTTATTTCCTGCTCTCCTGCTCACATTTGCCTTGAGTTAGCTGATTTTCTTTGTTTTGTTTTCTCTTAAATGTATCTGAAAATTCAAATGAGCATGGCATTTTTCACTTTCAAAATGATTCAAATTATTAGAGTAAATTGGGTCTTTTGGTAGCCAGAAATATTCCACCCACAAATGAAAATGATTGGATGCATTTCACTGGGGGAGGATCAATCTTTCTGCCTTCCGATCCTGGTGAAAATGGAAGTATGTAGAAAATCCAACTCTATATCAAGTTATTTCTGGGTAAACATAATTTTCTTCAAAAACTGTCTGTGCCACAAGTTCCAAACTTTTCAAATCACCATTCTTCTAACTGCCTAGACGGAAACTGACCAAATATTGTAACATCAAGTGGGAAGTTAGACATGTTTCCCAATGTCAATAAAATATATGACATTTCTGGGGCAGTATTTATTTGCAACAGAGTCAATAATAGCTTTTGGAAATATCCAGGTCCTAATGCCTATAATCTGTGAATGTTAGCTTGTGGGGCAAAAGAGATTTTGTTGATATGGCAGAATTAAGGGTCATTTGTTTTATTATGGACAGTTTCACTCAAATATATTTTAATTAATTCCTGTCCTGTTACTTATATACACTTATATACCCTCTGAGCCCACTTTTCATCCCACATAATCTCTTAGTGGTGATGCCATCAGATAAAATGACACCTTTCCCTCCAGCAACCTGTAGCTGCTATACAATAACGCCCTGTATTGATGACAGTGTTTCTTTTTTTTTTTTTTTTTTTTTTGGTTTTTCGAGACAGGTTTCTCTGTGTACCCGGGCTGTCCTGGAACTCACTCTGTAGACGGCTGGCCTCGAACTCAGAAATCCGCCTGCCTCTGCATCCCATGCTGGGATTAAAGCGTGCGCCACCAACCGCCGGCCCGACAGTGTTTCTTAAAATCTTTTCCCTTCTTCTAATGCTGGATAACTTTTATTGGGAAAATTTTCCTGGACCATCCAGGTATGCCTGCACCTAGGAGTGAATGACAAACAATGCCAAGGGTGCAGCCTCCTCTAGAAGCTGAGAGAGCCTTCTCTAGAAATCTACAGTGAATTAAACCTGATTTTTAGACCTATAAAGACCAATCCTGACTTAGGACTCTAAAAGAATGCATTGTACTACTTTAAGATATTATGTTTGTGATAATTTGTCACAGATTACAAAAATAATCTTCATGAAACTTAAACATTCCTGTTATTTAAGTGTTTCTGATTAAGAAACTGAAGTTCTGCACAGGACCAATGAGCCTCATTTGTTTACAACTGGCCTCATTCCTTTAATTTTCCCTTCAAGTGCTAAGTAGCCGCATGTCTATAGTGCTTCTACTATAGGGGGGCACATAGGATGAGAGGATTCCATTTCCTGAAAAAACGTTCTGTTGTACAGCACAGAGGGATGCAAGGATGAGGGGATGTATTTGCTACCCCTAATCTAATTGAGGAATGGGAACTGCTCTTGAGTGCTTAGCTTCAAGCTTGGGTTGTGCTATTTTCTGCTTCCACGTGGCATTGAAGCATTCCCAATTGCCAATATCACCCAGCTTTGAGCAAAAGCTGATTTAAAACCAGTCCTGCTGGAGAAACCTGAAGTCGAACACAACTTGGAGGATTCATTGAAGTATCATCAATCCAACTTCATACATATGTGACAATGTATGCAGAGATTAGCTTTCAGCCAACAGTCTAATCAGGGTTTGTGATGGGTATTCTAAAGTACTAGATACAAGTAGGGGATTTTCAAGCTATTATTCCTGCATATACCAGGTTACATTTTTAGAGGAATTTGGATCAATGATCTAAATGCTTGCTTCAAATGGCAATTATTACTCCAACCAAATGGTCCATAGTGCATAGGAAAAAGAAAAATGTGAAATAAGCAACTTCATTTCTTCAATAAACATTTATTAAACCAACTATGTGCCGGGAACTGCATTAATTGCTAGGGAGATACAAAGAAACATGACTGGGTCCCTGTCTTTATGGTCCTTGAGGTAATGAGAGAGATTAAAATAATCAGTCAGGATAATGCTTCCTTTTATGGAAAATGTTTTCCATCCTACAAACTATGCTCTACACTTTCTACAGTCTATTT
This sequence comes from Mastomys natalensis, assembly GCA_021653895.1. Lineage (NCBI taxonomy): Eukaryota > Metazoa > Chordata > Mammalia > Rodentia > Muridae > Mastomys > Mastomys natalensis. The sequence goes on from JAJTUV010001117.1 coordinate 775,864, forward strand.
AATGCCCTTGAACTCCGAGGAGGTGACTAACTAGGTACCTGTCACAAACAGAGATTAAGAGGATTTAGGGAGATAATGAGAATTCCAGCTTCTCTGCTCTCCCAGGATGGAGACAGCAGGTGATTTGGGCATCCATTTTGATTCTGAATAGGGGGCATTAACATGTCATAGAAATTTATCAATGCCATCAGTGTGAGCCATCTTTTGTTCAGCGATTGAATCAAGGATGGTAGGCAAGTACTCTACCATCAAGCATATATTTCAGGAAGACACAGCTCACTGATTATAGAAAGAAGTTCTATATTCAAATCTCTTCTGTCAGGGAAAGACATTGGCTGATTTGGTTATGTTTAGAACTTTTGGTCTTCTGTATATGAAGGAACTAGTCATACCTTTTTCCTGAGTCTAGTATTGGAGAGACTAATCAGTATAGATGAAGTGGACCTAGCCCTGACTCTGACTTCATCACTGGATGAGAGATAAATATGTGAGCCTGGTTAGAGTGAGGGAGAAGAACTTCAACATTATGCAGAGGTGTTAGTAGAGATGTCATTGTTATAACAGCTATGCTTTCGTAACCAAGGTCTCAGTTCGTCAGAATAGAGGAAAGTGGGAATGGGGCACTTTATAACACAAATTCTCTGAAGTATAGTGTATCTAGAATTTCCACATAAAGGCAATCTGCAGATTTTGGTGAGTGATTCTGTATTAGTCAGGGTTTTCTAGAGTCACAGAACTTATGGAACTATTTTTCTCTCTGTCTCTGACTCTGTCTGTCTGTCTGTCTTCCTCTCTTTTGTCTCTCTGTGTCTCTCTCTGTCTCTGTCTCTTGTCTCTCTCTGTCTCTCTCTCTCTCTTGTCTCTCTCTCTCTCTCTCTCTCTCTCTCTCTCTCTTATTATATATATATATATATATATATATATATACACACACACATATATACACATGCACACATATATAATCAACTGAGTGACACATATATGCATACACACACACACACATTAAATGGAATTTATTGGAATGATTTATAGGCTGCAGTCCAACTAATTCTAACAATGGCTAGTTGTGAATAGTAAATTCAAGAATCTAGAAGTTGCTTAGTTCCACAAGGCTGAGTGTCTCAGATGGTCTTATGTATATGCTGGCATCCTGAAGAAGTAGCCTCCAATGCCATTGAAGGAGTTGATGAGCTAGTAAAGCAAGAGCAAGAGGAAAAGAGCAAAGCCTTTCTTCTTCCATGTCCTTTTACAGGCTTCTAGCAGAAGGTGTGGCCCAGATTAAAGGTAGTGTCTTCCTGCGCCAAGGTTCACATAAGAGGTGTATCTTCCTACCTCAAAGGTCTAGACTAGAAGTGAATTCACTCACTTTAAACAAAGCAGAATATCTCTCACAGGTGTGCCCTCCTAATCTGAATTGTTGCTCATTCTAGATATAGTCAAGTTGACAAACAAGAATAGTCATCAGAGTTTCCCAAGGTTATTTAGTGAGGAATGAAAAGGGAAAATTTATTTGTCTGAATATTTTCTATGGAATGCTATTTTGAGAAATGATTATATAGATAGTGATCCTATTTAGGACCTCCTTCTACACCTCCAACATATATATGCTATAAATAAAGCAGACACAGGATACCAACCTTATTTTGTTTGTCAGGTTCAAAGTACAAAATATATCAGCCAGAGTAGGGATAAGCAAGAACTACCAATTTCCTTGTTTAGACATTTAGCATGTTGGCTATGTTTGAGGCAGAGCCCACAGCCTGATCTTGAGTTCACTATGTAGTTGAAGCTACCATGGAGTTCCAATCTTCCTGCCTCTATCCCTCCAAAACTGGGCATGGCACTGTGCTTTGGTGTGTTAGATTGTGGATGTAACTCAGCTAATAGGATACCACCATGCTTCACAGTCCCCAGACTCCTGTAAATATGGTTTGGCACACACAGCTGTAATCTCAGAACTCTTGAGGTGGAGAAGATAGAATCAGTGGTTCAAGGTCATTATACTAAATTCAAGAATAGACCCTGTCTCAAATTTTAAAAAGGGACTTCATTCTAAAGAAAATAGAGAACATGTAAGAAAGATCATGACCAAATAGCATCAAGAAGACTTCATAGTTAATTGGCATTTGGTTTGAATCTACTGGACAAGTATGAGCTTCCAAGTGGATGCATAGATGGATGGATGGATGGTTGAGAGACAGAAGCATGAGAAGCAGTTTTAACATGGGTAAATGATAAGCATCAGAAGCCCACAGGCAAGTTTATACACGTCAATCACTTAAGACTGTCTCCTAACTTAAGGAAAAGCTGGATGAAAAGTTATATACAATCCATGAAGAAACAAAAGAGATGTGAAAACTAATTGTCCAAGAAATTAGAATGCCTTTTGCTTATATGACCTCAGGTTAAACAATTCTCTGAATTTCCTTGCTCTTATTTGAAAATAGCTGAAGGATGAATTCTTCATTCTTCCTCCATCATGTGAGGGCTCAGATAATGTTTTTGGCCATCCCATATAGTGAGGAACATCACCCAGGGTTGTTTCTTCCCTAGCTACATTGAGTATGCATGGAGGGGATATAAAATAGGCATCAACAAATGTTTCTTATTGTTTGAGATAGTCTAGGCCACACTAACCCAGAACTCATGGCAATTCTCCTGCCTTAGCTCTCTGAATTCTGAGATTGAAAATGAATCCTACCACCATAAACAGCTCAACACTTTAGAAAAGGTTAGGGGCCCAACAGTAGTATGTCAGTTAGGTCTTGTGACCAGATAGTCTCTGTGACAATTTCTTAATTCTGCTGCTGTGGTATGAAATGCAAAAATGAATAAAGTATAGCTGAATGCCAATAAAACTTCACTTGCAAAAGCAATCAGCAGGTCAGATGATTTTCCTTATGGGGAATTAATACAAACCTTTAATATAACCCACACTTAATAGAATTCTTACTTTTCTTAACTTTCAAAGACAGAGGAGCCACCTTGCTTTCTGCACTCCCTCTTAACCTCCTCCTCTATTCTCCTTGTAGACTTCTTGACTACCTTTTCTTTGTCACCAGAGTCTTCAGCCTCATGCGGAAGAACAATTTTAACAGGAAGGTTTTGCCTATAGCTTCTGAAGTCTTGCAGGTTTTTAAGAGGGAACCAACAAGAAGATGAATCACCTTTGCTATGGTAGCATTCTTAAAATAGTGATCCATTGCCCTTTGCAGAAGGAGTTTGTCTATCTGTTTTGTGTTTGCTTTTGGGCTCAGAACTGTTTTCATACCACTAATGCTTGTACAAACCTGTGTCACTGGGACTCCTGTCTCCCCAACACTGGCAATCACTCATCTGTTCTCATTTTTGTATTGACAACATGAGAGCCTGACACATGAGTATTAAGTTACTATCTGAAGAGTGAATGAATAACCAGAAAAGATGGAAAACTTCCATTGAAAAGGATCATTGTATATATTAGATTACTTCAGTCATTAACACAATTCTAATGAGTTGAAAATTAGAATAAAATTGCAAAAGTCATTAACGTGACTTAGACTAACATCTGAAGGATTTTTTTTCTTAATATAAAAATTGAACTCCCAGAATAGATTTGATGTGGTTAAAGCATGGAAATGACCCTTTCATAGGGTCATTAATTGTATTGCAAAGGAAGTGCCCTGGCACCTTACAATGGGCAATTTTTCAGCTCACATCTAAGACAGGAAATGGCTGTGACCAGGAATCTAAGGCAGCCTACTGGACCAGGGCAGGGATGGCTGCAACAGGTCCATAAAGACTGTACCGGCTGCTTTTGTGTGTCAACTTGACACAAGCTGGAGTTACCACAGAGAAAGGAGTTCAGTTGAGGAAATGCCTCCATGAGATCCACCTGTAAGGCATTTTCCCAATTAGTGATCAAGGGTTGTGGGGCGGGGGTTGTGGTGGTGCCATACCTGGGCTGGTAGTCTTGGATTCTATAAGAAAGCAAGCTGAGCAAGGCAGGGGAATCAAGTCAGTAAGAAACATCCCTCCATGGTCTCTGCATTGGCTCCTGTATCCTGACCTGCTGGAGTTCCAGTCCTGACCTCCTTTGGTTCTGACGAGCAATTTGGAAGTGTAAACTGAATAAACCCTTTCCTCCTCAATTTGTGTCTTGGTCATGATGTTTTGTGCAGGAATAGAAACCCTGACTAAGACAAAACAAAAATTAGAAACAGTCTGGGAGCTAGAACTATTCACTGTCATTTCTGGGGTCAAACCTGGAAGCTATGTTTTAAATCAACTTTCTTCCCTTTCCTTCCCTCCCTCTTGTGTCTCCCTTCCCTCCCTCTGTGTCTCCTTCCCTCCCTCCCTCCCTCCCTCCCTCCCTCCCTCCCTCCCTCCCTCCCTCCCTCCCTCTCCTCCTTCCCTCCCTCCTTCCTTCCCTTCCTTCCTTTCTTCCTCTCCATCTCCCTCTCTCCCTCTATTCCCCACCTCTCTCTCTCCAATACTTCCTCCCTTTTTCCTTTATTTTGTTTTGTTGAGGGTCTTACTTTATAGATCAGGTTGGTCTCAAATTCACAGCAAACTTCCTACCTCAGTCTTCCAAGTGCTAAGATTACAAGTATGAACAACTATGGCCAACAGGAACACAGAGGACATTTTGACCAAGTTGTGAGAAGGATAGACATATGTTATATCCACAAAAATAGTGACAGCTACATGCAGAAGGATCCAGCAAATGGCCTCTGCATGTAGCTATAATAAGAACTGAGGCATCCACACTTTGGTCTTCCTTCTTCTTGAGCTTCATGTGGACTGTGAATTATATCTTGGGTATTATGAACTTTTGGGCTAATATCCACTTATCAGTGAGTGCAAACCATGTGTGTTCATTTGTGATTGCATTATCTCACTCAGGATAATATTTTCTAGTTCCACCCATTTGCCTAACAATTTCATGAAGTCATTGTTTTTAATAGCTGAGTAGTACTCCATCATGTAAATGTACCACAACTACTGTATCCATTCCTCGTTGAAGGGCATCTGAGTTCTTTTAAGCTTCTGGCTATTATAAATAAGGCTGCGATGAACATAGTGGAGCATGTGTCCTTGTTATACATTGGAGCATCTTTTGGGTATATGCCCAGGAGTGGTATAGCTGGGTCTGCAGGTAATAATATGGCCAATTTTCTGAGGAACTGCCAGACTGATTTCCAGAGTGATTGTACCAGCTTGCAATCCCACCAACAATGGAAAAAAAGTGTTCCTCTTTCTCCACATCCTCACCACCTCTACTATCACCTGAGTTTTTGATCTTAGCATTCTACTGGTGTGAGGTAGAATCTCGGGGTTGTTTTGATTTGTATTTCCCTGATGACTAAGGATGTTGAGCTTTAGGTGTTTCTCGGCCATTTGATATTCCTCAGTTGAGAAGTCTTTGTTTAGCTCTGTACCCCATTTTATAGTAGGGTTATTTGATTCTCTGGAGTCTAACTTCTTGAGTTCTTTGTATATATTAGATATTAGCCATCTATAGGATGTGGATTGGTAAAGATCTTTTCCCAATCTGTTGGTTGCCATTTTGTCCTATTGATAGTGTCCTTTTAATTTTAAGAAGTACTGTTTGTCAGTTCTTGATCTTAGAGCATAAGCCATTGTTTCAGGAACTTTTCTCCCTGTGCCCATGGTTAAAGGCTCTTCCCCACTCTTTCTTCTATTAGTTTCAGTGCATCTGTTTTATGTGATGGTCTTTCATCCACTTAGACTTGAGCTTTGTACAAGGAGATAAGAATGAATTGATTTGCCTTCTTCTACATGCTCACAGCTAGTTGAACCAGCACCATTTGTTGAAAATGCTTGTCTTTTACCATTGGATGGTTCTAACTCCTTTGTCAAAAATCAAGTGACCATAGATGTGTCGGTCACTTTTGGGTCTTAATTCTAGTCCATTGATCTTCCTGCCTGACTTTGTACCTATACCACATAGTTTTTACCACTATTGCTCTGTGGTACAGCTTGAGGTCAGAGATGGTGATTCCCCCAGAAGTTCTCTTATTGTTGAGAATACTTTTCTCTATCCTGAGTCTTTTGTTATTCAAATGAATTTGCAAATTGCTCTTGCTAACTCTATGAAGAATTCAGTTGGAATTTTGATGAGGATTGCATTGAATCTGTGATTGCTTTTTGCAAGATGGACATTTTTACTATATTAATCCTGCCAATCCATGAGCATGGAAGATCTTTCCATCTTCTGAGATCTTTGATTTCTTTCTTCACAGACTTGAAGTTCTTGTCATATAGATCTTTCACTTGCTTGTTAGAATCCCATCAAGTTATTTTATATCATTTGTGACTGTTGTAAAGGGTGTCCTTTCAGTGATTTCTTTCTCAGTCTGTTTATCCTTTGAGTATAGGAAGGCTGCTGATTTGTTTGAGTTAATTTCAATCCAGCCACTTTGCTGAAGTTGTTTATCAGGTTTAAAAGTGAAGCAAATTCTTGGAAAATCCATATTTTTATCATCCTTGACATATTCAGTATAGTTAACAGAATTGGGCAGTGGTAGTAGCAATGAATTTCCTCAATTTTCATTCATTAAGTCTAAGGAAAGGTCCCCTAAGAACAAAGCAAAACAGTAAAGAATATTGAACATTGAAGAACTTTTCAGAGTACCAAAATTCAACTTCGTTGCTGCTGTGTTCTATAATTATCTTTATGACAAATGCTATTGAGAACAGAGAACACTTTTCAACATCCAGGGCAGTAATATTGCTGTTATTCATTAAAACGATATAACTGGACTATATTTTAGTACTATCAAAAATTTGAAAAATTTCCAGATCAATTGAGTAGAGTTGCATGGTTTCTTTGGGATCTGAGAAATGTTACTTTGTAGAAATAGCCATTTTACCAACATATATTTTGAAATATTGATTTCAAGTACCTTAAATCTGTATTTTATTTCATCCCATAAATATTTCTTTTCACATTCATAGCAAAACATGCTAGCTGGCAAATCATCCAATTCATTTTCAATAGTATATGTTTTTTCATAAAGCATACAAGTGTAGTTTGGTGATAATATAGTAATGAGTAAGTGAATTTATTTCTGGTTTTGAAATTCTGATTCTCATTTAATTACTCCACAAAGTGAAGTATCAAAATATATCATTCATGGCTTTGCATTATACGTCTAGCTTCATAAATAACATAATTTGAGCAAAACACTTTTTCATTAGGTAGAAAATTGACAATATTTATATCGATCTATTGTCTTCAGAAAATTACAGATTTGATTTTTATTAGCTCCAAAGTGATTTAATTCTAAATAATTTTAGTAGTGTGTTTTACAAAATGCAGTCTATTTTTTTCTGTTAAAAATACTTTATTAAAAACACAATACTACAATTGTTACCATAAATATGGAATCAGATTGCAGGAAAGTGAGACGTTATCCAAGTTAAGTGAATAAGCTGAATCTGTCAGTCCAACATTTCAGTGAAGGTCTGTGTAAAGCTCATGATTAAATAAGAGTATCTAAAACCTATTAGCACACACTTGCAGAAGTGTGCTGGATTTGTTGACTCACATTTGCAGCTTTAGTACTTGGGAAGCAGGAGGACTACTATAAGTAAAAGGCCACCATGGTCTACATCTTGAGACCAGCCTGGTTTACACTCCATGACAGCCAGGCTTAAGATCCATCCTAACAAATATTCACTACATTTAAAAGTAGCTTATTTTTTCTCATTTCCCTCTAAAGTCAAATAAGAGTCTTGCAAATTGAAGAGTAATGATCAAATCAATAAGAATTTCCAAAGCATGTATATGAATACTATCTTCCTCAGACAGAGTCTATAAAAAGCAGGGGCTTAAAAGATTCACACAGTGGCTCTTTGTACTGGTTACTCCTCCACAAGACATGGGTTCCACTCTCAGAGGCCATACATAGTTCACAGCAATTTGTAGCTCTAGTTACAGAGGATCTGACACCCCCTTCTGGCCTCTTTGGGCACTAATCACACACATGGTGCATAGACATATATGTAGATTAAAACACCCCTGTACATACAAGTAAGTACGTTTTTTTTCTTTTTTTTTTTTTTAATGTCTATGGAAAGTGAAAGAACCAGATGATATAATTCTTCTTTTATAATTCAGGTGAGTTTGTGGTTGTTGCTGTTGCTTTGTATTTTTAATGTTACACAAGATCAAGTAAGGATACAGTAAGATTATCAGTGATATTTATTTTGAAAAAAAAAAAAAAACTTTTGTGAGCTAGAGAGGTACCTCAGCTATTAAGAGTAAGTACTTGCTGCTCTTCTAAAGGAACTGTGTCTGTTTCTAGAACCCACATTGAGAGGCTCACAACCTCCTTTAACACTAACTTCAGGGAACCAACGGTCTCTTCTGTTTCCATGGTGACCTGTATGTGTGTGGCATACATACATATTTATGACACATAATTAAAAATAAGAATAAGTCTAAGAAAATCCCTTTGACAGTGGTGCATTGTGTCCTTTGAATACAATTGCGAAGAGTTCAAAAGAGTGTTGCTTTGAAAAGAAAAAAAAAATCATGTTCATTTTACATGTTTTTTTGTGAGAATAGCTTCCTGAAACTTACATTTAGAAAGAGAAAAAGTAGAAATAAAATAAATGCTGGCCCATTTCTCACTTAGCAATGAGCTAATATGACCCTGTCTGAATGAAGAAACACACACATGTCCCTAGTTTTATCACAGTTGTTTGATAGAAGAATGAATGAAAGACACTTTTTATATTAAGTCTACTTGAGACAAGGAGAATAAAGTATAAGAGATTTCAAAAACCCAAAGAGAATATTACAAATCACTGAGAATCCCAGCTATTAAAGGTAAGCTTGTTCCTATATCTTTAAAACGATGGTTTATAGCAGCGAGTCATTGCAGGTTTGTAACGATAAGGTGGGAGTTGAGCCACAGAAGGGGCACTGGCCTGTGGGGAACAGGAACTAGTGAGATCAGCTGCTGTGAGCAGCAGAAGTAAAGGGGGAGCTTTAGGTGCTTCCATCCTCCCACATTCCTCTGTGAATGAAGCTAGTCCAAAGGTAGATGCCAAAGAAGCTTGAGAAATATGCTTCACAGGGAGAAAGAGTAGAATGAACAAAGTGTCCACAGACAAATGATATGGCAGAAGCTACAGGCTGGCTCCCATGTAGTCAAAGCCAAGCTTGTCATTATGGAAGATGGAGAAGGAGCTCATTCAGCTCCCATACTTCTCAACAGCTCCTCTTTGAAACAGTTACCATGTACTCACAGCCCTGACAACCGAAGAAATTTTGAGACTAATATGTTTAGTGTTTTCCTACTATTGATGCAGTGCATGGTGGATCCTCCTGTATCAGCTACTAAAAAGAAAATGTGCCACAACTTGACTACAGACAATCTGTATTTCCACTGACAAACACATTTGTATTATTACAAATAAGGCAAATATCTACAATCCTGTAGTATAACAATCCTGTAGGTACCCACAACCAATATCTCATGACCAGTCTTATTCCTGTCTTACTGGTCCATACCATTTTGCAGTGGACTGAGAGGCAAAGACTAAAATGATCTATCATTTCATTGTTCCTTAGCTTTTAAGTTGGTTTCTTTAATGTATCACAAATTCTCATTGACTGTTTAATGGCCTCCCCAAGACTCGCAGACATATTGGTTATTCCATGATTTTTGCTTGAAGACTTTCTCAGGGTCTCATCTGCTTCAATCCAAGCTTCCTGTCTCTATAACTCTTCAATAAATCTACTTTTTTTTCCATTTTTTCCTTTGCTGATACTTTTAGAAGTCTTCCTTTTTTTACAGATGTATTCAAGTGCCTGCTACAAGATGTTACAGCTATAGAAATCTTATCTACATAAATACCATCTTTCACCTAAGTACAGTTACAGAGAGACTTCCAGGTTGCAATGAATTTTCTACAGACTTTCTGTGTGTATCTGGAAACATAAGAGTCCTAGAGGGTGAGGTGGACCCAAGTGCCCAAATCATTCTTTCTGCACAAGGTGTTTGTCTTTCCATCCCTGATTGGCTTGTGAAAAAGCTTATCTACTGAAGGATTTTTAGATGTGGCATTTTATGAAATAAAACCAGGTTCATACTGAGATAACCCTATCTAATGTGTCTACCCATGGTTAAGTATGACAATGGTCATATGTAAGTCTCATTTTGAACCTATGACCAGTTCATCTTAGTTCTGGAACACTTTAGAAGTCCTCATGTGTCTTTCTCATGTACAGTGCAGTTTTAGAAATATACACACATAGCTATCTATCCCTCACAGTATCCTGTCATTCTAGAATACCTCTTACATCACACTGTGACACTATCACGCTCTTTGTGGTCTGCAGATGAGCTATGTCCTGGTTAGATTTTTGTCAACTTGACACAAGACAGAGTCATCTGAGAAGAGAAACGTGAACTGAGGTGCTCCTTCAGATTGTCTGTAGTCAAGAATATGGGACAAATTTTTTATTAAAAATTGATAAGGAGAATCCAGCTCACTGAGAGAAGTACCACACATGCACAAGTAGTGTTCCTAGTAGAATAAAAAAATCAGATTGAACTACAGAGCTATAGGAATAAAAATCACATGGTTTTGGTATTAAAACAGATAGGTTGGTCAATGTAATCAAATTGAAGACCCTAACATAAACCCACACACATTTGGACACCTGTTTGTTTGGGTTTTTTTTGCAACAAACAAACAACAACAACAAAACTCCAAAAACAAAGCAAAACAAACACCAGAAATATACAATGGAAAAAAAAGAAAACATCTTCAACAAATGATGCTATTCTAACTGGATGTAGAAGAATGCAAATAGATCCATATCTATCATTCTACACTAAACTCAAGTCCAAGTGGATCAAAGATCTCATCATAAAATCAGATATACTGAACATGATAGAAGAGAAAGTAGAGAATAATAGCCTTGGACATATTGATGCAAGAGACAACTTCTTGAACAGAACCATCATGAACCTGAAAAGTTTATGTAAGGCAAAGGACTCTACCAACAGGACAAAAGGACAGCCTATAGAATGAGAAAAGATTTTCACCAACTCCACATCCGACAGAGGGCTAATATATCAAGAACTCAAGAAACTGGACATAAACAAATTAAATACTTCAATTGAAACATGAGACACAGATCTAAAGAGAGAATTCTCAACAGAGGGCTCTTGGTTTTTTTGTTTGTTTGTTTGTTTTGGGAAGTTTCAGACATTTGATTTTTGCCAATAAAGACTCAGGAGCTAGATGCTGGGTTGTGTTTATTGTCTCGCTTGTTCCTTGACTATTTGCATCTATTGTATTGCTAGTCCCTCAACCTAGAACTGACCTTAATACTTGCATGTAATTAAAATGGTATAAAAGCAAAAAGGAGCAGGGGGGATGGAATGGGGGGTTCTAGGGAGGGGAAATGGAGAAAGGGGATAACATCTGAAATGTAAATAAATAAAACATCCAGTTTAAAGAAAGAGAGAAAAAAAAAGCCTGTTAGCTCAGAGAAGCAGAGAAAGCACCCATCTGATTTTCCTCCACAGAGGATAGGCCAAAAAGAAAGGTGTCCATCTCTATATCATCTCAAAAGCCCTTCAAACCCAATGTCCCTCCCCTCTACTTCCTGTGCATCTTTCTATCCTCCTGACCTTTTCTTACTCTATATGTTTTTTCCCCTATGTTCAATTCCTGTCAATTAGTTGCTGTAGTAGAAGTTGGGCGCCAATTTATAGTAGAAATTATTTAATCGGCCTCTGGCGTTGGGTGCCAATTTGTAGTAAAGGTTATTTAAAGCTCCGAATTTGTCGCTGTAAGATCTCCTACCCGAAGGAGACCAGTATAGGAAGACACAACTCAATAATTATAGTATAAATAGCACGCCTGGATTGGGCAGATTTACCACTACACTACTCTAATCCCTGGCTATGAGATCCCTTATAACTTGTGGTTCATCCAGGCCTCGTGGTTGTCCTCTGAGCTCCGGCTCCTCAGTCGTTGGCTTCCTTCTATCTCTGGCTTCCTTCTGCCTGCTTCCTCCTGCTTCTACTTCTTCTCTTCTCCCTCCTTCTGCTCTCTGCTTCTGCTTCTGCCTCCTTTTATATCGAATTCCTCTCACTCTCTCCTCCACTAAGCCTTTTTCTCCACCTCCCTTTCTACTGCCCAATCTCTGGCTCTAGCCTTTATTTTACAGGTTTTAATTGGACAGAAGGTTTACAAGACGTCACTTGTGTACAGATTCAATCATCCTCTGCAGCCCCTCCCAGAAGGGTGGAACTAAGATCAAAATACAAGGCTGAGGCTATCCACTGGGAACTAGGATCAAAATACAAGGCTGGGGCTATCCACAACATTGATTCAATCCTCCTCTGCAGCCCCTCCCAGGAGGGTGGAACTAGGATCAAAATACAAGGCTGAGGCTATCCACAACAGGTTGCTTTCTCTGACTCTTGACCTATGATTGGCTTTACTTAATCCTGACCACAATGAGAATGTTCTGGGATTAAAGGTATATGTTAGGGCTGAGCCAGATTTGAGTATATAAAGACATATTTATTAGGAAGTAGCTCTCAGGTGTGTTCACTGGTGCCCCAGGAAGAGGACCAGAGAAGTCTCCATGGGGAGGGAGACAGAAAGGAGGGGGAAGAGAAAGAAAGAAAGAAAGAAAGAAAGAAAGAAAGAAAGAAAGAAAGAAAGAAAGAGAAGAAAGAAGGAAGGAAGGAAGGAAGGAAGGAAGGAAGGAAGGAAGGAGAGGAAGAGAGAGAAGGGAAGGAAGAGAGAGAGAGAGAGAGAGAGGAGAGAGAGAGAGAGAGAGAGAGAACATACAGGAAGAGAGAAAATGCAGAGAGAGGGAGAGATGGGGAGAACTCAAAATGACTGGGTTATATAGGAAAATGCTTCTTCGGGTTGGGAAGTTCATCCCCTAAGTTGGAAAGTTCAGGGTAGCAGACAGGATACACCAGGTAGGGACTTGTAGCTCTGAGTTTAACTACACACTTTTGCTCTCATGTCACTTGCTTCTGGCAACCCACTCAGGAACTCTTTGGATCCACAAATGAAACACACAGGGTTTTTTTTTTTTTTTTTTTTTTTTTTAATATGTTGGCTAGCTCAAAGGTTAGGCACTCCTAAACCTTCTTCTGCTACCCCAGGCCTAATCAGGGAAGTGGCCACTGGCCAACCACCTGGATTCTCACATGGCTGGTTGATTTTCTCTCCTGCAGCTCCTAAGTCCCATCCTTTTCCCCTGAGTGATGGCGATACCCTGTCTCCTTTTTCTCAGTCGCTAGCCCTCATAAATCTATAGGTCCCACCCTGTCTCCCTTTGCCAAGTCATTGGCTGCTGGCATCTTTATTGACAGACCAAAAACAAATTAAGGACAAGAACCTTCAGTGTTTGGACAGCAGATTACTGATTAAATCAAAGCCTTAGAACCAATCCCCAACAGAGATTTAGGGAAGCTGGGAGAACCTGGAGTCCACTTTGCACCTCAGCTGTTTGTCCCAGTCTGAATCCCAACAACAATGTCATGAAATATGCAGCTAAATGAATGGAATTAAAAAAAAATCTGAATGAGGTAATCCAACCCAGAAAGACAAACATGGCATGTTTTCATTTATAACTGGATATATATAAGGGTAAAAGATAAGTATGCAAGAATCCACAGACCCAGAGAGGCAAGTAACAGGAAGGTTTCACTGGAGTGCATGGATCTCCCTGAGAAGTGGAAATAGAATAGATTTTGCAGGTGAGTTGGGGGCAGGTCGGGAAGGGAACAGGAAGGATCCGGTGGGGAAATGGAGGGAGAAATTACTGGAAGGGACTTCTAGAATTAGGGAGCATTTTGGGAGCAAGGCAGAAACCTAGTACAATGGAAATGTCCTGGCATCTATGAGGGTGACACCAGCAAAGTTTCCTAGTAATGGGAGACACAGAGCTAGACACAGAGTCCAGCTATTTTCTGTAACAAGACAAGGCTTTCAATGAAAGGAATTGGGATACCAACTCAGCCACAAAACTTTCAACCTAAAATCTATTCTTCCTGCAAGATGTGCTGGAGCAAAGATGGTCCAGAACTTGTGGGAGTGGCCAACAATGACTGGTTCAATTGAGACCCACTACATTAGAGGGATCCCATACATGACACTGCCTGGATGTGCAGGAACCAGAGACTGGATAGGCCAAAGACCTAGGATAGAACTGAACATGACTGGCAAACAAACCAAAAAAAACAAAAATCAAACAAACAAGTCATTGATATGATTCCTATTGATGTTCTGCTATACTGGCAGACCAGAACCTAGTATAATCATCATCAAAGAGGCTTCATCTTGCCACTGATAGGAACAGATAGAGAAACTCACAGACAGAGATTAGGTAGAGTTTGAGGATCCTGCAAAAGAGTGGAGCAAGGATTGTTGGAGTCAAAGGGGTCAAGGGCATCACAAGAACACATCCACAGAATCAACTAACCAGGATCATAGAGGCTCAAAGAGACTGAACAACAATTAAGAAGCTTGTATGGGTCTGACCTAGGTCCTCTGCATATGTGTTATAGTTGTACATCTTGGTGTTCTTGTGGGGTTCTTAATAGTGGGAGCAAAGAGGCTATCTCTGACTCCTTTGCCTGCTTTTGGGGCCCATTTGCTCCTACGGATTGCCTCGTCTAGGCTTGATGTGGAATATGTGCTTGGTCTTATTGTAACTTGTTATGCTGTTTGCTGGTTATCCCTGGGAAGCCTTTTCTTTTCTGAAGGGAAACAGAGGAGAGGAGTGGATCTGGGGTAGAGTGGAAATGTAGAGGTGAGGTGCTGGCAGGAGAGGAAAAACTGCAGTAGTGATGAATGTGAGAGAAGATAAATTAATGAAAGAGAGAGAGAGAGAGAGAGAGAGAGAGAGAGAGAGAGAGAGAGAGAGAGAGAGAGAGAGAGTTGAGCAAGATGTAGATAACAAGCCAGTAAATGGCATTCATTCCTCTACAGCCTCTGCTTCAGTTTCTGCCTTTAGTTCCAGCCTTGACTTCCACTAGATGTGAGCTGAAATAACCTGTTTCTTCCCCAAGTTGCTTTGCTCATGGTGTTTTATCACAGCAATAGAAAGTGAACTAATACAGGCCAGTCTTTGCTGTCTTTCCAAGTCGGTCTTCAGACCCCATTAACTTAAGATGAGCTTACTCCAACAGGAGGAGAAACTGAGGCAGCTCCTCAGGAAGAACTGGATACTTACGTCTTTTGGTTTATCCCTTGCTACTGGTTATTTGGCTAACATGGTGACTGCTCTTGTTTTCTGTAAATTTTCTCACTGTCTATGGTGTAGCTCATCATGGCAGCCAAGTGAGCAGCCTTTGAATTTCTGCCTTGTTATGGCTTTGAGCCCCAATGTTACCTTCCTAGCTTTGAACTACTGTGAACTCTTGACATAATTCATATTGACTTACTTTCTCTCTTTCTCTGTCTCTCTTTCTCTTCCTCCCTCCCTCCCTCCCTCCCTCCCTCCCTCCCTCCCTCCCTCCCTCCTCCCTCCCTCCCTCTCTCCTCCTCTCTCTCCCTCCCCCCCTCTCAATATCTCAATTGACTCAATGAAGGAAGTATAAAGTTCTCACTTGCTTAGCCTACCTTGCAGCATCACCACGAATTCAGCTTCACTTCTGCTATCAAGCCCACTTTTTACATCTCTGCCTTTGATTCTCACACAAGTTAGGAAAAGAAGTTATATAGTGCTAAGTGCCACCTTCCTGAGGCATGGGGAAATGGGATCAGACTTAGGCAGGGATGTCACATGCCTTGGGGCAAAAGACTGGTGCCTGATTACAGGGTAGCCAGGCAAGTCAGGAATGAAATGAGGAGGACCCTGGTTCAGTGCATAGAAAGATCTTACAAAGGAACCAGCATAACCCAGTACCCAAGGCTGCTAAATTGTCCTGAGTGGGAAAGGGTATGACAAACCACTAAGATCTAACACAATTGGCTGTTCAGACAGTAAGGAGTGCTCTGCTTTTCCTTTACAAACAGAGGAATAACAGACAGTAAGCATCTTTACAAGGTGGAAATCTGAGCGGCAGAGGTGAAAAGCAGACCAACAGCCTGAAGACAATCTGACAGAGTCTTGGTAGTCAAGAGTGCATTGCAGGTGACATCTAATAATGGGCATTCAGAGTTAGGCAATCACAGAGTTCCAGGTGGCAACAGCCTTAGGAGGAGACAATTCAATGACCTAATAGCAATGGTTAGTTAGGCCAGTGTTTCCTCATAAGCTCCAAGCCAAAGGCTTTGAAAAATTCAGAATGGTTGTAATAGCAATGCTGGTATGCAGAGGCAACAAAACAGCAATACAACCAGGAGGGAACATGTCATGTGAATTCTCATGTACTCTTTGGGAACTCTCAGCTACAAGAGGAAGAAGGGCTTCTCTGAGCATGTTTCGTTTGAATGTTAATGTGATAGGTGTGTCTTGGGTCCCAGAAACCTAACTAGGATAGTGAGGGAAGGAAGGACAGATATCCAGAGAAAAAGAACAGGAAGTTCGGGGAGGTGGGCTGCAGTTTCTAGTTTTTGCACACATTGTCAACATGTGCATTCAGAGCACAGGATCACTTTGTGATTCCTCTGAGGCTCACTCAGGAAGTCTTTGCCATTCCCAGGGGTCTCAGGCATGTGTCCTTGACATGGTTGTGCCCATGTCAACAATACACATTCAATCATGGCTTCCTCAGCTTCCGGCAGGAAGCACATTCTATTCCAGGAGGACAAGTGTTTGACTTGTAACATGTGGCTTCTGAGATGCTAAGTCTGTAGTTACATACTCATTGTCTAGAAAACAATATTAAAGTGTGCCAAGTGATTCAAGAGAAATGGAATATTTACAGCTCATTGTGGTGCTTTTAAAGAGCAGCCAATTGACGTTCTTATCTGTAATAAATACAGTGTGGAGTCATTTCCTTCAAATATAAAAAGAAAACACATGGAGATACACATTCACACAGCAATGTCTCCTTTAAAAGACTAGAGAGGGATGGGGGAAGGAGAGAAGAAGGGTAAAAAATATTGTAAGTGGCAATTATAATTTACCCCCAAGTGGCTCATACTGTGGAGTGTGCTGTTGGCTACACAGCTCTCATTTCTCTCCTTTCTTGTTCAAGAGTAGTGTCCCTTTGGCAAATTAAGTTATTGGAAAAGATAATGGACTTGCATTTACATTGCAACTTATGCCTCCTGATTTGGAAAACTGCTGTGGCTGTCAAACTGCTTTCTTCTTGTATATAAGTTGATTTTCCAAGATATCTGTGTGAGGAATGTGTCTCAAGTTTTGCTGTTGCTGTTGTGTTGTCGTTGTTGTTTGGTTGGTTTGTTGTTGTTGAATGATTGAATGAAGAGTCCAAAATAACCAGCCCATTTGTACAGTCTTCACAGCCCACGAACAGTTATTGTTAATAAAACTTGCAGTTTGGAGAGAGCAAGAGAGAGTGAGAAAGTGAACTGAGAGAGAGCAAAACAAGAGTAATTGAGAGAGAGCAAGAGGGAGAGCAAGAGTGAGAAAGAGTGAGAGAGAGGAGCGAGAGAGAGAGAATGAGAAGAGTGAGAGAGGCAGAGCTAGAGCGGGGAGAGGGAGAGGGAGAGGGAGAGGGAGAGGGAGAGGGAGAGGGAGAGGGAGAGGGGAGGGGGAGGAGGGAGAGGGAGGGGAGAGGGAGAGGGAGAGGGAGAGGGAGAGGGGAGAGGGAGGGGAGAGAGGGAGAGGGAGGAGAGAGGAAGGAGAGGAGCAGGAGCACAGAGAAGAGCAAGACAGAACAGGAGCAGAGCAGGGAACTGTTTCTAGTTCTTGGAAAGAAGTAGTGGAGATGTTAACAAAAGTACTAAGCGGAGGAAGAAATTGGATGGACGGCAGATTAAAGAGGTCAGCTTTAAGAAGTGTAAGGCCAGATGCAGGTTGGGATGCAGAACTGGGGATGCTTACAGCAGAGTTGAGAGTCACTGCTAGATTTGCTGACGGTACTGATTGAGGCTCTTGCAGATAGTAGGTTCACTTTTTTAGACTTACTGCTTCATCTCAAGCTCTCTAGCTTCCTGAATAGTTTCTTTTTTAGATTTTATTTATTTCATGTAAATGAATGTTTTGTTTAAATGTATATATATGCAACATGTGTGTTCGTGGTACCTGTGGAGGCCAGAAGAAAGTGTCAAATTCCCTGATATTTATGATTGTGAACCACCATATTCAATTAATTGAAAATTTATGCTTTTAATATACTTATTATTTGTGTCCCTGAGGTGAAGTAAAAAACTGTTAGAATGTTAAATATCCTCTGAGGTAGTCGTACCTGGGCAGAATGACCTGAAAATTCAGTGTCAATCATAATCTACCAAAGATATCCAATTGGCTAGAACCCAGCACAATGCATATATGCAAAAGAAAGATGTTAGGATTGGACCCTCTATATCCTGGCATCATGCCTCTCCCGCTCTAGCTCTGCCTCTCTCACTCTTCTCATTCTCTCTCTCTCGCTCTCTCTCACTCTTTCTCACTCTTGCTCTCCCTCTTGCTCTCTCTCAATTACTCTTGCTTTGCTCTCTCTCAGTTCACTTTCTCACTCTCTCTTGCTCTCTCCAAACTGCAAGTTTTATTAACAATAACTGTTCTTGGGCTGTGAAGACTGTACAAATGGGCTGGTTATTTTGGACTCTTCATTCAATCATTCAACAACAACAAACCACCTACTGGAAGGAAGACACTGAAGAAATGCCATGGGAAAGCAAAGATGAGTTTTAAGGCATTCACACAGTGCTCAATAAATGCAGACCTGAAAGGAACTTGATTATTGAGTACAATGCTGAGTTACTACTACATGCCAGGTGTTCTCTCACATCCTAGATGAAAAAAGCAAGGGACAAAACTAGCTTCTTTCCATATAAAATTACATCAGATAAATAGATAAAGTTTTATAAATAGGGTAATTTGAATAGAGGTAAATGCTATTATTAAAATCAAAATTATAGGAGAGAGATGAGATGCAATTATTGAAGATTAGATTTTTATTTTAAATGAGACTTGAAATGACCCCAGAACATGTCAGATACACAAAAGCTTAATATAATAATGATAATGGCATATGATAGGGATAGAAACTAACTATACTTTTTTCTAGTGGTGGGATAGAAGATAGGCAGTCAGATAGAGAGGTGAAGGCCTGATAGAACATGGATTTTATAAGTGGTTAGGATTTTACATATAACAGGACACTTTGTGTAAGGTGGGTTGGTATAGGGACCATGACATAGCCCTTGGAGACCAGTCAGTTTCTCAGTAGAGTACACTACAATGAAGTAAGAAAGATTTTCAGCTATTAGTTAGCATGTAGGACTGTTGTAGTATGTGGGAGAGAAGTGGGAGAATTTGAAAGGTGATTTGAAGTCAAGCATGAGAGGGTTTCATAGGATGGATGTCGGAGGTGGGAAAGAAGGAAGAATAAGTAGTTTAGCCTGTGTCGTTAGGTGTGTGTGTGCATCTAGTTCCCAGGATGCAGAAGACTACGGGAAGAACACCTTCAGGAAGCTTGAAATCGGCCATTCTGCTTCTGCCCAGTGAAGTTCAAGGTATAATGTTCTTTTCCATTTTTATCTCAATGAGTGTCTTAGTTTAGGTTTTATTTCTATGAAGAGACACCATGACCAGGGCAGCTCTTATAAAGGAAAGGATCTAACTGGGGCTAGCTTATAGTTCAGAAGAATAGTCCATCAGTATCATGCAGGAAGCATGGTAGCATGCAGTCAGACATGGTGCTGATGAAGAAGGGACCAGAGATTTCTACATCTGGATTCACTAACAGCAGAAAGAAAGAATCGGTCACTGGGCCTTGTTTGAGTTTCTGAAACCTCAAAGCCCACTTCCCATTGATATACTTCCTCCAACAAGGCCACATCTTCTAATAGTGCTACTTTATTTGATTGCACAGAGATTACAGTTAAGAGATTTTCATGAGTCTCCAAAGAGACTTTGGACTTTTAAAAGAGATTTTGAACTTTTAAAGAGATTGGATATTTTAAGGAGACTGAAATTTTAATAATGTGCTTGAATTTGTAAGGGCTGTGAGACTTTCAAGGTTATGTTTTTAATGTAAGATCTTAGGGATGGATAAGAAAGGAAAAGTTATTGCTTAATAGTGATGTGTTTGTGTGTCAAGTTGACAAGGGATCAGTTGTTCTGGCTACTCTTATGCCAACTTGAAACACAAACTAGAGTTATCTCAGAGGAAGAAACCTCAATTTAGAAAATTGCTCCATAAGATCTGGCTAAAAGGCATTTTTAAATTGGTTATTGATGAGGGAGTGGTGCTATCCCTGGGCTGATGGTCCTGGGCTCCAAAGGAAAGCAGGCTTAGCAAGCCATGGGGAGCAAGCAGTAAGCAGCAATCCTCCATAAACTTTGCATCACCTCTTGCCTCCAGGTTACTGCCTTCTTTGAATTCCTGTCCTAACTTCCTTTGATGAACAGTGATATGGAAGTGTAAGCCAAATAAACCCTTTCTTCCCCAACTTGCTTTTTTGGTCATGGTGTTTCAATGCAGCAGCAATAGTCACCCTAACTAAGACAGGGAGCCACGTGGCAATTCACTGGAGAAGGCTTATCTGTTAAAATTTTAGTGGGAAAAGTGATATTGGAGAGACTGAAAGAAATGGCTTAGCTCTCTATGCACATAGGTAGGAGTTACAAGGATACCTTTCATTCTAATGAGCTCTGTGGTTCCCAGAGGGAAACTCAGAACCAAATCTCTGCATTCTCTTCAGCTTGTGGTGCCTTTCTCAGTCATTCCCCTACAGGAAAAGACAAAACAACAAAGAACGTGTTTACACCACATTGCACATTGTTTTCCTAGAACCATCGATCAAAGCTGTGTTTATTTCCCTGGCTTGCTGTATATGAAAATGAGAATTCTCCAGTAATATGAGGTATGTCTGCCTACATCATCAGTAAGACACTCTAGCCACCCACATTGTAGAAGTTAGTTCTATGATCGTTTCCCCAGGCTCTACAAGAAGGGAACATTTCTTAATTTTTGCACAAACAGTTTCTCTAAGTGGACTTTTATTGTCTGTCTCATATGGATTTTTATCTTGCAGGATATAGCCAGACTTACAGGTTGGAAACTTACAAATATTAAAGCATGTAATCTAAACTGCAAAGTTGCTTTTGGTTCAGGAAAATCAGTTACCTAATAGACAGATGAGTTTTTAGCACTTACTGGGTGGGGAAAAAAAGCCATTCATCTCTCTGAATGAAATAAAAGTTCATCTATTATATTGTAAATTTGTGCTAGGATAACAACTATTATTATTATTATTACTATTATTATTATATTGCAGATGGTACACAATGTAGCTCATGTAATGTTTGTGTGTGTGTGTGTGTGTGTGTGTGTGTGTGTACATACGCCTTATAAAATGAAATTTATGAGAGGAATTTTGGTTTGCTTGTCTTCTCATGGTCTCCAGGCTGGCCTGGCACTCACTATATGGATCAGAATGGCACTGAAACTCTTTCTCTTGCCTCTGCTTCCTACATGCTGGAACTATAGGGGTGAGCCACCACACCTGGATTATCAGAAAAACTCTAAAGCATAACAAATTTATGAAAACACTACAGTAAAACCTGAAGTTACTTTCACTCCATTTCCACCATTACTAATTTTTTTAAAAGATACATTTCCATCTAAGATACTTTTTTTCTAATTTTTAAAGGTACAAATCCCAGATATTACATCTTTCACTTCTAAATACGTGAACAGATAAAAATGCTTTTTTAGAGAAAAACTTTAGCCAAAGACACCTCTCTCATTTTGTTGTGTCCTCTCAGAACATCAGTAATGCATTTATGCCATTGCTTTCCCTAGAGCTTCGAATTAATACACTGTGAAATGGTTGCAGTTGTACCATTATTTAATGGACTGCCATAAAAGGGAAGGAATTCCTGACCTGACAATTTTAAAAATAAAATACTCAATGACACAGGGGAAGGAACTTAGGGGGAATTCTTATATTAAGCAATTGGTGTGTAGATGAACATATCTTTTATATGTATAATATTAAACTAAATTGATTTATTAAATTTTTAATACTCATAAAAGTAGTAAGCAGAATAGTCACACCCCCTATAAATACTTATTATTTAAAAATTAATGTGCAGCTTTGTAAACTCCCAGTTTTTTACTTTGCTGAAGTATTATATTTAAGGCAAATCTCAGATGTCATGCAACTTTACCCCCATATATACATATACGTATGTTTACTTCTGTGTGTGCCTGTGTATAAGTGTGCATGTTTGTGTTTTGGTGAGAACATTTGTGTCTGCAGGTGAACATGCATGTGTGCATGCCTGTGGGGACCAGACGACAATCTCAGGTGCCATTTCATGGGCATCTTTCACAGTGGCTTAAAGATCAAGGTCGCTCATAGTATGAATCTTCACTCAGTAGGCCATTCTAGCTAGCCAGTGGGCTTTTAGGTGTCTGCCTGTCTCTGCTCCTCCTTGTGCAATTGCTGGAATGGCAAGTGCATCCCACCAGACTTGTTTTTATGGGAATTCCAGGGATTTGGAATCCGGTCTTCACATTTACAAAGTAATTGTTTCATAGAATTAGCCACCTTCCCAGCCTTCATTCATTTTTAAATAAATGATTTTTTTAGAAGCTACCAGGAATTCATCACAGGTGGAAAGTTACAAGGAAAGAGAATAAATTAAGCATAAAAAGCAGGGGAAGAGACAGATCGTTAAAAATATAAGAAATATTCACCGACATTTGGAACACCATGGTGAAAGTTTTAATTCACCATCAAGTCAGTACATTAAGATGGAAATGCCTTCAGGCTTTATCAGGCCCTCTGCATATTCCAAAGGCATTATATCAAAAAAATTTAGCACATGCTGTATTACACTTAGAATCTACTGCAGTTTAGCTATAAATTTTAATGCTTCAAAAAATAAACAGAACAAAGTTCTAGATAAAATTTTATCTTGGCTAATATTTACGTTTGGATTCAAGTTCCCACTAACTTAAGGAAGAATTTCCTCACAACACTGATGCCTGGCTGTTGAAGTCGAGAGTCAGGAGACCTACAGACTGAAGTTGTGTTTTTATAAAGACCTCAGACCTGATGGCTCTCCAGTTTCCTGCTGACCCACAAATGCCTGTCAGACTGCCAGTATTGACTGTGGAACCTTTGCCTCACCATCAGTGAGTGACTCGGGAATTAAAAAAAAAAAGTTAAATTCTTGAAACACTACAGGAATCACCTTTAATAGCTATTAGGACTTAAAAATTATTGTTTTAATGTTTGTGGGGCTATCTCCTGAACTTTTATTTTCTCTGAGAATTGACCTATAATTCCATGCAGAAGTGGAGCTTAAATATCCATGCTGGTGTCACACAATACTTCCCTATAAACTGTCTACACACATGCTAACTATGCTTATCAAGTTATCAGAAGATTCCTGCCCTGAGTTTAGCTAAGATGCTTCATTTCCAGTGACGGGATCTAGGATACAGAGGTATGTACATTTCCGCTTGAGCTTAATGGCCCAGAAAAGTAATGGAGAAGGCCGGTTTATAGACTTCCACAAAGAGATGGTGGAAACTGGTCAGTAAAGATAGAACAAGAATGATACATAGAGGCACCTAAAGACAGATAAAATGGAGAAGAAGCAGCTCTCACTCCTGCTGACTTCCCAACTCGGCATGCTGTTTCGATAGGTATGGTGACTCCCAAGTCTGTCGAAAACTCAGTAACTTTCAAATGAACACATTTCCCCCACAAGCAAGCTTGACCTGCTAATCGATTTCCTGTGACTTAAGAAAATCTTGTCCTAAGACAGTTTCCTTACTTTAGGGAAGGTGAACCATTCCAAGTTCCAGTTGTTTTACTCTGGAAGGTCCATTTCAAACGGTTTAGAAAGCCAAGTTGCTTTTGTTTCATCACTGAGCCAGTAGTCTCCTCTTATTTAGGTTTGTCAGCAAATACACTTGGGTCTTCCCTCCCTCAGAGGTGAGACTGTCAGGGTTGTTGCAGAGTAATGGGAGGCAGAAAATTGATCCAAACCTTTGTTCCATGAAGACACGAATGGTTAAATTAAAAATGACATCATGAGGTGTCATACTGAATTGGACTCTAGTCTTTTAAGATTGTAGGGTTTTATAAGGTGTCAAGTCTGACAAACCAAGATGCATTTTGGTGTCTTGGTGACAGAATGATGGGCAATGTCTCTATACGTGAATTGGTAAGTTTTCTTTTCTAAAAAAAATTCATGCAAAAAGAATATTGATTCTTCAAAAAAAATCAAGGAGATTTTGTCACAATGGATGAATGTGGACTAGGATCACAACAGTCTTTAATTCCAAAGCTCACGAGAACTGTATATTATACAGAATTGATTGCTATAAGGCCCAGGAGCAGTAATATGACTTAATACTTTTCACGTTTCTGTTCTGAGGAAAGAGTTTTATTTTTACTTAACACTTTCTTAGTTTGAGTCGGAAGCCAAACAGAACAGGATCCTAGGGGCAGGGCTGATGCAGGGGCCTTCGATGGATGCTGCTTATATTTTCTTCCCATAACTTATTCAGCCTGCTTTCTTATAGAACTCAGGACCACAAGCCCAGAGATGGCTGTGCTATCACACCAATTTCCACATCAACTACTAACTAAAAATATTCTCTAGAAGCTCGCCTACAGCCCAATCTTATTGAGGTAATTTTAGTTGGGGATCTAAGATGACTCTAGCATGTGTTAAGTTAGCATAAAATTAGCCAGTACAATTGACCCCTTGTCAATTTGACATACACACTTTTAAAGACATAACATTTTCCTTTTTGATTTATTCCTAAGACCTCAGATTAATAAATATCATAAACATAAAACATGTTACAAATGTAACAATCCCACAGTCTTAACCAATCCAAGCACTTTAAGAAAAAGTTCAGACTCTGTAGAAATTAAAAATCTATTTTAAAAATTCAAAGTCCTTCAACTGTGGGTTCCTATAAAATAATAAAAACAATAAGTTAGATACATTTTTACTTCAAGAGGGAAGAACCAGAGCACAGTCACAATCTGAACAAAGCAAAACCACACTGCCACAGAGTAAATAATTCAATGTCTGGAATGCACTCACCATCTTCCGGGCTCCTCCAAGGGGCTTGGGTCACTTCTCTGACTTTGCCCTCTGAAGCACACGCAGAATGTCTTCTATGTTCAGACCAGCCCCACACTACTACTTCTGCTGTTCTTGGTGGTCATCCCATGACCCTGGCCTGCACTTTCACCAATAGCCTGTCCTGAACTCTCTCCATGGTGCAAAGCCTCAGCTTTTCTCCATGACCCCTTCAATCCTGGGGTCTTCACTGCTTCTCTGGCTGCAGTTTCACCAATGGCCTCTCACCACAGTGCCCTTAGGCCTTAGTCATCAGGGAAATACAAATCAAAGTAACCCTGAGATATCACCTTACACCAATCACAATGGCTAAGATCAAAAACTCAGGTAAAAGAACATGTTGGTGAGAATATGGAGAAAGAGGAAAACTCCTCCATTGCTGGTGGGATTGCAAACTGGCAAAACTCTGAAAATCCATCTGGAGGTTCTTCAGAAATTTGGAAATAGATCTACCTGAAGACCCAGCTATACCACTCTTAGGTATATACTCAAAAGATGCTCCACCATACTCCAAGGACACATGCCCCACTATATTTATAGCAGCCTTATTTGTAGTAGCCAGAAGCTGGAAATAACCCAGATATCCCTCAAACAAAGAATGGATACAGAAAATGTTCACTTACATAATGGAATACTATTCAGGTATTAAGAACCAGGACATCAGGAGCTTTGCAGGTAAATGGATGGAACTAGAAAATATCCTGAGTGAGGTAACCCAGACCCAAGAGGACAGGCATAGTATATACTCACTAATAAGTGGATATTAGCCAAAAAAGTACAAAATGCCCAGGAAACAACCCACAGAACTTAAGAAGTTTAACAAGCAGAAAGGCCCAAGTGAGGATGGTTCAATCCCACTTATAAGGGGAAGAAAATAATCATGGGAGATGCAGAAGGAGGGAAGACCAGGGTGGGACAGAGGATGGGGAGAGGAAAAGGGAAACAAGATCAGGTATGTGGCAGGAGACATAAGAGAAGCCCAGAGGGTCAGCAGAATGAATGTAAATACACAGCCTCAGTGGTGTAAGGTGGGGGAACCACCTAGAAAGAACCAGAGACCTAGGAGGTGAGAGACTTTCAGGACTCAATGGGAGTGACCATATATGAAATGCCCAACAATAGGGAGAAAACAGCTCCTTAAAAAGTCCACCTCCAATAGCTAGACAGGGCCTTAAGTGGAAGGATGAGGTTACCAATCCACACTCAAAATTTCTGATCCAGAATTGTTCCTGTCTAAAAGAACTGCAGGGACAAAAATGGAGATGAGACAGAGAAAGGTAGTCCAGTGACTGGCCCAACTTGGGATTCATGGCATGGGGTGGCACCAAGGCCTAACACTGTTACTGATGCTATTGTGTGCTTACAGACAGGAGCCTAACATGGCTGTTCTCTGAAAGGCCCAACCAGCATCTGACTGAGACAGATACAGATACTTACACTCAACCATTGGACTGAAGTCGGGACCCCTATGGTTGAATTATGGGAAGGATAGAAGAAGCTGAAGAGGAGGGAGACACCCTAGGAATACCAGAAGTCTCAAATAACCCAGACCCTGGGTGATATCAGATACTGACCACCAACCAGGCACCATACATGAGCTGGTTCCTGACACATATATAGCAGAGGACTGCCTGGTCTGACCACAGTGGGAGAAAATGTGCCTAATCCTTGAAAGACATGAGGCCCCAGGGAGGACAGAGGCCAGGCAAGGGGAGCATTCTCTAGGAGGCAGGGCAGATGAGGAATGGGAGGAACTGTGGGGAGGGGGCAGATGGGGAGGACAATGGCTAGATTGTAAATAAAATAAATAAAATAAAATAAAATATCCTGCTGTAGGGCGTTTTCTTATATACTAATTGATGAGTTAGGACCTAACCTATGGTGAGCAGAGCCAGTAAGCAGTTCTCTATAGCCTCTTCATCAGTTCCTGCCTCCAAATGTTTGCCCCTTTTGAGTTCCTGCATTGAATTCAATCAGTGATGGATTGCCACCTGGAACTGTAAGCTGATATAAAGCGCTTTCTTTCCCAAGTTGTTTTGATCAAGATGCTTCATCACAGCAACAGTAACCCTAATCAAGACAGCTCTGTAGAGAAGACATGACTTTGAATTGCTAAGTTCATATTGAGTGAAAGTGCCTTATACTTCCTGAACTCTATTTTCAAGAGCTGTTATATCTTGTTGCCAGCATCCATTGTACTGTCACAATCAGTAGGAATATTAGAATCCCAGTTTCCAAGTGAAGGAATGGAGGCACAGAGAGCCAGTGTAATAATTGGCTGAAGATCCCTCAGCAGCAGAGCTGAGCTTTGAAGCTGGTCAGTTGAATTTCTATGGGACATGCCTAAGTATTTATCTTCATTTTCAAAACATAATCTCTAATACTTTAAAATAACACACTAGATGACTAATTTGCCCATTCTATAGATAGAAGGAAACTAAAAACCAGCAACTAAAAGTGGGACATGGAAGTTCTAGCACTGATTTTAATTGGCAGCACCTAAGTAGTCTTTACTCTATTTTTCTCTTCTCTTGCTCTCCTGCACAGGACTGTTGACATTCTTAGATCCTTAGATAAATTTTTTCATCCATTTTCAGAAATTACCAACCATTATTGCCTCAAATAACCTTTTCTGTCTTCTCTTCTGACACGCAAAGTCTAGGTATATATTAAACAGCTTGATATTGTGCCCCGGGCTGCAAAGGCTCTTTTAGGTTCCTTTCAATCTAAAAGCCTACACTGTTGGATACATATAAAATGTAAACTGTATCAGCCTGGCACTCCGGTGCAGGCTTATAGGCCCAGGGCTTTGAATCTCAAGGACAGCTTGATTTCAAGTTTAACCCCAGTTGGGACAGGATAGAAGAGTATATCTCAAAATATACATACAAAGAATGTATTTTGTGAAGTGAGCTACATTTTGTAGATTCATATGTATCATATGTTTTCACATGTGCTCATGTTATTTGCCCTTTCCTATAGTAAATTATGTTAAGAAATAAAATAATCAGGGGTGAGTGAGATGGCTCAGCACATAATTTGCTTGCTGCCAAGCCCTATGAGTTCAAAATGAGGGCAGTATGTATGGAAAGAAAACTGTCTCCCAAAAGTTGTCCTTTGACTTACATGCGCGCGTGTGCACACACACACATACACACACACACACACACACCATGGCATACATACACATAAAACAAATACAAAAATACACTATTTTAACAAAGAAATAATTACATATTTGGTACTTGCTGTGTACATACTATTGCCCTGGTTTAGGAGAGCCACCAAGTTGAAATTTAGAGAGCATGAAAAAAGTCACGGTGTGGTGTTATGTCAAGACCCCAAAAGTCCAAGATAATTTTGTGGGGAGTAAGTGGCATGGGTTTTTAAGTTTAACTCAGTATATTTAAATTGTTATCAAAGCATGAACGGTTTGGTCCTTGAAGTCTTCAGAACTCAAGACAGTTGAGTTGTAAACAACTTAAATAAGTAATTAGCTAATGTCATGGAGGAGAGTAAACAGGGAGGAGGCCATGTGGACAGACTTCAGGAGGGCCATTGTGTTCCTCCTAGCCACTTGTAGGTCAGAAAGTGGAGAAGCAGCAGCTTACTCCTATAGGCTACTGTGTATAAAAATACGATCTAACAGATGTTATCAGCTGTGACTCAGCTTCTGTTAAAGGATGTGTGGTAGATTGAATGAGAGGTCCCTCCCACAAACAAATCTTGTATATTTAAATACTTGGTCCACAGTTGGTGGCTGTTTGGGGAAGATCAAGATGTGTAGCCTTGCTGGAGGTAGTACATCACAGGGAATGGACTTTGAGGTTTCAAAAGATTCATGCTATTTGAAGTTAGCTCTCTCTGCTTCATATTGGTCAAGACATGAGCTCTCAGCTGTTCCCCCAATCACCTGTTTTCTGTTATCTCTACTCTTCCATTATCGTCTCTAACCCTCTGGAACCATAAACCCAAACAATTTCTTTCTTCTGTAAGTTGCCTAGGTCATGGAATTTTATCCCAGCAACAGTCAAGTAACTAATATAGGAAAACTGTGTGGGAATGTGATTAGGTCATTTCACTTCTCTGGGTCTTGCTTTCCACAGGTAAAATACAGGGTTTCTTGTTTCACAAGTTCTAATAAGATGCATAATAATGTTGGCACATTGTGGGTGTTGTTATTATAGCTTTATTTCTATCTCTTCCTCTTTTTCTTTATAGTTTTATTGCTATTACCTCCTTCTTCTCTCCTTCCTCTTCTTCCCTTACACTCTTTTCCTGACCTCATCTTTTTTTTTTTTTAAATAAAGTTTTGTTCTGTAGTACAAGCTTGTATTAAACTTACCAAGTAGCCTGGGTTATCAAAGTGATTTTCCTAGTTTAGATTTTTCTACTATTGGATTACAGGGATGTATCACCATATCCAGCAAAACACCATTATTCATTAACTTTAAAATATTAAACATAAGGAATGTGGGGAGAGGGTAACATATTGTCAAATGCATTTTATCTATAGGGAGTGTATGATTGGCAATACAATTAGGAGACATTTTCCACAATTAAATGAGCAACAGAAAGCATAAAAGTGTGAAAATTGTCGTGCCAAGTGTATTGAGAAAAATGGTTGTTTACAGTTGGGGAGGCTCAACAAGAAGGCAGGTTGTCTTCTTTTTAACTTTAGCTGAGGAGGTGTCTTCTGGATGACAAAAATTCACCTCTTTTTACATATCTGTGAGTAACTACAGTAATATCCTGAGTATTGATTTTGCATCTACAAGTAAGTTTTAGTTAGCTGGCAAATTTGCAACTGAGGAATGTGGGGGAAAAAAGTAAAAGAATTGATTATATTTAATTCAACATTCCTCCATGGTTAACGTTTTATTTTTGAGTTAGGATGATAAAGATGTTCTTAATTTTTCTCTTGGTTAATAGTTTCCCAGTTGTATTCAAATATATTGGATAATACCAAACCTCTTTCTCTTTGCAGAGCCTTGAAAGTCTTTAATAAGGTGATAAGTGTTGTATTTTTTTTCTCAAAATGTAGTATTTTCTAAATATGATCATTATATCATGTGGGAGTACTGCTTTAAGGTGTTCCTAAAAAATCATCCATAATAGAATCCTAGTGCCCAGAAATTTTCATTCCAATAAGGAAGCCATTAATGATGACAAGTGACCACTCTCCTAGGATGCTCCTCAGGACAATGGTGGACAGAATATTTCCAGTCTCATTTCCCCTAGACTTAATTGTCTCCCATGTTATATCAGAAGTTAAATTCCTAAGAGTGCTGTAATTTGCTGGGGGCTCTCCTCCAAGGAAGAATGTTAACTGAAAATTTGCATTCTTGCTGATTTTCAGAGTTGGACACTTCCAACTTTAATAAGCAATTAAAACAATTCATATCAAGTGGTAGAACATATACATCTCAACCTCACATTCTGGTAGAGGAGAAAAGATGGACTGCGGAACAGCTGAAGATTGACAGCCATGCCCCAGCTCCTTTAGAACAGCATTATCTTAACCAGCCATGATTTAGTCCTTAGAGATGAAGGATATTTTCACTCATTTGCAAAACAACAGGCCTTTCCTCCCAAGCCTGTAGTAAGAGAGAGCTAAAGCCTGTTAGTTTAGGATGTTGTTAAAAAAAATTTCATGTCTTTCTTACACAGAAATATTACAGTGTGTTTTCTTTAGGGATCACATTCTGTATCTTTTTTAAAATTAATTTATTTATTCACTTTAAAACCCAATATCAGCACTTCCTCTCCTCTCAGTACCCCCTCACATAAGTTTTTACCCCATTTCACCTTTCCCTTCTCAAAAGAGAAGGGGAAAGCCCCCTCTGGGTGTCACCTCCCTACTAGCACCCCTAGTCCCCTGCACATGAAGTCACTGTGGGACTAGGCACATCCTCTCCCACTGAAGCCAGATAGGATGGTCTATATCTTAAGACTTAAAGATTGCAATAAATTTTGGAACCTGACCTTTTGTCTTAGTCTGGACTTGTACAGGACAAACCGAGA
This sequence comes from Mastomys natalensis, assembly GCA_021653895.1. NCBI lineage: Eukaryota > Metazoa > Chordata > Mammalia > Rodentia > Muridae > Mastomys > Mastomys natalensis. The sequence continues at coordinate 807,092 of JAJTUV010001117.1, forward strand.
GAGGGGGAGAAGAGAAGGGGAGAGGAAAGAAGGAAGAGGGGACAGGGGAGAGGGGAAAGGGAGAGGGGAGAGTGAGCCCAGGAATTCAGGCGAGGTTGCTGGAAGCAGAGTTCTAAGAGCCACTGTCAAGGTTGAATGAAGTCCCTTAATTACCTTGGCTAGGGGACTGTAACAATCAGCTTCCCAGGACTGTTACAAAGCATACAGGACAGCCAGCAGGAGAGAGGACAGGCAGATTTTGACTTACCGATTCAGACTTCATCACTGAGCTAACTTGGTGAGGCAGGAGCCCTATGGTGAGAAGTGAACATAGAAACAAAACTGCTCACAGGACTCAGCTTGCAAACAAAGAAGAAGGGACAAGAAGGGACCTGGACCTGATATTTCCTTAGGGAAACATGCCCAGTGATTTAACTTTCTCCTACTTCTTAAAATTCTACCATTTCCCAAAAGTACCACAGGCTGATGACCAGGAAACACAGCCTTTGGTAGACAGATTCTAAGTAATAACAGATTGGAATCTCAACTAATTCAAGGCATGAAATCGCTCTTTTTTTGAAAAAAATATAGATTTGAATTTAACAGCACATAGTACTCATGGGTTCAGTAGCTTCTTCAAATAATATCCAGTTTTCTAGGACAATAAAAATATAAGAATAGATAGTCATAAATGGTACAATAGGTCCAAGGGATTTTATGTTCCAGAATTTTTATATAGTTATATATTCTCATCCATATAGAATAGAATGGTTACAGGACTTTTGTTCTTATGGTCCATTGTGGTTTCTGTATCTAAAATTTTCAATCAAGCAGAGTACCAGAATATAGAGATATTGTGTAGAGGCTTGTCTCTGGAATGTTTTGCCCTGGATTGAGGAATTATTTGAGAAGGCCTTGTAATGAGAATTATCATGAAAGTGAGAATTTCAGTTTCTGTGTCATGGTGCTGCATCCAGTGTACATATGAGAGGCATGGGATCTCACGGATTTAGCTGGCCATGCTGCTACCCACCAAGAAAAACGCAGATTTATCTATGTAAGAGAAAGGAGAAAATGGCTATTAACTAAGCATATGGCACATTTGTAATGATGTTTCATAAATCTGATGATTGAAGCTTATGAAGAATTGCAATCATGGAAGAATGTAAATACCTGATAATCACACATGTGTGCATGCGTGTTTGTATGTGTGAGTGCATGCACATACAAACTTACAATGATTATGTTTAGATTCCTTCAGGAAGAAGAAAAATAAACCCCACTAACATCCATTTTTATCTCAACTCTTCAATCCTTACCGAAGTAATAGAAATTGTTATCTTCATGTCTTAAAATAATCTTTGAAAATATTTATTTATGTATATTCTATTGTGAGTCCATATCCTGACTTGCTGCTGGTCATGGCCTCTGGGGGAGGCAAAATGCTGGGAGTTTGACCGAGCTTTTCCCAAGCTGCCACTGAGTGGATGCTGGTCTTCAGAGAAGCACTAAGATGCTCAGGGGTGGGAAAGCATAGTCTGAGATGTGAGAAAGCCGAAGCTGGTATTCCCTAACTTCCAGGCATGTAGTCGCTGCTAGAAAACTGCACAGAGAAGTTGGAAATGGTTGGGGGTGTGTGTCCATGGGTCCACTAACAAGGCTGGGACCATTAGGGGCCGGTGGGCAGAGGATGGCGTCCAGCCTAGGCAAAGAGCAGGGAGCCACTTAAGCCTCAGGTATGTACTCTGAGTTTCAGGGACTCACACCCGCTCTACCCACCAAACTTCCTGGCATAGTTTACAGTCCCACATTCTATGAGTGTGTTTTCCCTTAACGTATGTCTGTGCATGCCAGAAGGGAACCTTAAATTCTTCAGCACTGGTGTTGCAGATGATTGTGAGCTGCCCCGTGGATGCTAGAAATCAAACCCAGGTCTCTGGAAGAGCAGTCAGTGCTCTTAACCACTGACTCATCTCTCTCTAGCAACCCCACCCCTTCTTAAAACAAAACAAAACAAAACAAAACAAAACAAAACAAAACAAAACAAAACAAAACAAAAGAGTTGCATAAATCCCTGGCTGGTCTTGAGAACTCACTGTATTTGAAGATGACCTTAAATTTCTGATCTTTCTACCACACCTCCTCCCAAGTTCTTGCATCACAGGTATGTGTGGCCAGGCCTAGTTTTTGCAGTCCTGGGACCTGAACCTGTGGCTTTTGCATGTGGGGCAAACTCAGCTACATCCCCGGCCCTTGAATGTTCTTGTCTCGGAATCATGTTACAAATACATGAAGACTTCCCATTGTACAAATGGTGGCTTTTGGATCAAAGCTTTTTTGAATATGATTATTTTTGTACCTGGCATTCTTTTTTAATCCAGGGAGTTGGTCATTATTTATTTGCAAGTTTTTTTTTTTTTTAAATAGTAAGGTTTATAAAATTTGAGAAGAAATTTTAAAACAGGACTAGGAGCACAGCAAATGAAAACAAATTGGCCAAAGGTTTGAGAGCAAAGGATGAGCTGACCCTCAGGAAGCACTGCACAAGCAGTTTACCTAGTCCTTCCCATAGCTATTTTGGTGCAAGGCCCTAGTATCTCAGCCCTCAGTGTCAAATGTATTAAACTCAAGGAGTATCTACTGCTGACATTGCTGATACTTGTGATTTCCTAAAAACACAGTAGAAGCATTTCTTCTTGTATATCTCAATGATGTCTTCTACTCAACTCAGAGAGAATGAAACTTTCTTCCTTTAGTGTTTACTAAAAGGCATGGGGAGTTATAATTTAACAACTAACTCACTTCACAAGAACACTGTATTTCCTATCTGGCCGATTTGTGAAGAGGCCAGGATACAGTTGTGTGTAAAATAAAGGAACAGGGTAAGGTCTAAACCCTGAGTTCTGTCTGGGATGGAGATAAGTAAACACAGGATAATAACACTGTTATTAATGATGCAGATGAACAGATGTCAAGGTCAACTACAGGCTGGCTGGATTTGGCTTGAGTCCCACCAGAGCACTCAACCCTGTTATCTCCCCTTAGAAGAAGGGATAGTCAATTGGAATGATGCTGTAAAGCACCATGGAAATTGAAAAATCATTTCTTTCACTTAAATGTGTTTGATCCAGCATATCAAAAAGTATGTATTTAGGGTTATACTTTCTTGGGTGAGATGTTTTGAAGCCATAAAGGTGTGAGTTATAATAATTTGCCTTCTAGTTACTCATAAACATCTTAGCTTTCCTATCAACTTTTGCCCTAAGAAAAACAACTTTTTAGTGAAGGAAAAAAAATGTATTATATGCATGCTGCTATTTGTTGCCTTGGGGATACTTCAATTTTGTCTTGTCTTACAAAATAAATGAGATTTCAAAAGTATTCATCAGGGAGATGATAGAATAATGATTGGAGAAGTGATGGGGTGGTTTTCGAGATAGAAGTGTGTGACTTGGAAGAACACAGAATTCTACAGTTTTCAGGCTGAGAGGATTCTTATCTTACTTCACATGCTGGGACATAAAGTCAGGTGGAAACAGAATCCAGCATCCTATATTTCTCACATTCTCTTTTCAACTTGGAAGGCTTTGATGCAAACATGAATAACGCTAAATGAGTTCATCTCATGTGCTTGAATTAATTGCTTCAAATACCATCATTCTAGTTAGGTTTGATTGCTGTGATAAACACCATAAACTCTGTTGGTAACAAATCCATCACTGAGGAAAAGCAGGGTAGGAACCTAAGCAGGGAAGGAATCTAGAGGCAGTAACTGAAGTAGAGACCACAGAGGAACACTGCTTACAGGATTGCTTCTTATGGTTTGCTCAACCTGCTTTCTTTTACTATCCAAGATTACCAGCCAAAAGATGGATCTTACTATAATAGTCTGGGCACTCTGACATTGGTCATGAATTAAGACAATGTCCCACAGGCTTGACTCCAAGAAATCTTATGAATTCGTTTTCTCAACTGGAGTTTCTCTTTCCAGATAACTCCAACTTGTGTCAAGTTTGTCAAAAAAACTAACCAGAACAACTATGTTTTAGAAGAAAAAAAAAGGAAGACAGTGAATAAACTATAGCCAGAATTCAAAATTATTGTATGAACTTAGGGTAATTATTTCAATTCTAATATTTGTATCTGAAATGTTGCAAATTTAAGAGTGTCATTTCATGTTCATATAAGTGTATGCATTCGTAACCATCAGGAGCCATGTAACATTAACACATTTGATACATTGTATTATATAAAAGGCTGTATAAAGTATGAAGTCTTAGGAAGGACACTGAATATTCTAGCTTAAGCACTATCACTATGACAACCATAACTTTTGCATTTTCTCTTTTTTTAGTTTTAATTTGCATTTTAAATGTCATATTATCATAGGTTTTGATATGTGTGTATGTGTGTGTGTGATTCAAAATTCCCCTACCAATGGCCCCATTACATCTGCATTTAATTAAGTGTACATCTTGAAAGCATCTTATGGCTCACTATCAAAATCAGGGTGGGAAGACTTTTAGTGAGGCAGAAACAAAGGGGAAAGAAAAAGTATAGAGAAGTCTTACAAAATGGCTTGCAAAAAGACTTATATAATGCATAATTAATAAACAATGTGTATAATTTCCTTTTTCCCAATTTCCTTCTCTGGAACAATTTACTGGCTTTAAAAAAATAAAGGAAAGGGACACATGATTTGATTTTTTGGATCTAATACTAAGGAAAATTATTTTCTGCTTGCTTAGAAAACATTCATAGAGGTCAAGGTTTTATGATACTAAGGGATCACAAGGTTGATTTTAGCCTGCATTTTTACATCATGGAGTTATTACCAGTTGTTCTGTAATTTTTTTATGATAGAGATTTTTAGCTGTATTTTAATTTTTTGAAAAATATTTACATTTATTGGCATAAATTCACATGCCATGGAATACACCCCTTTAAGGAATTCTTAGTCCTGCTCCATGCCACTTTGACTCTTTACAGAGATTGCAACCATCAACACTATGTAATTTTAGAACATTCTCACCACGCCAAAAGAAACTCCATATTTGCTAGCAGTCCTCCACACTACCCCCTTCCCAGGCTCAGAAAACCATCAATGTGCTTTTGGTCATTATGGATTTTCATATTCTGGCACTTCATTTAATCAGAACCATGTTGCATTTTGTGACTTGTTTTTTTATTATTATTTATTATTATTCTTTTTTTTTTTTCAATGCTGGAGCTCAATACAAGGGCCTTGAGCATACTACACAAGTACTTGACTCCTGAGTTATATTTCCACCTTCACCTGGTTTCTGTCACTTGGTTTTCATGATTCACAAACACTGAAGCATGTGTCCGTTCTTCATGATAGTCCAATAAATGCCTGCACTATGTGTGGTTTGTCAGCGGTAGCCGATGGATGCTCACACTCACTCCTATAAGCATTTTTCTTGTTTTCTTTTTAGAGACAGACTCCCATTGTGCAGCCATGGCTGCACTGGAACTCATTATGTAGACCAGGGTGGCCTTGAACTCACAAAGATCCAACTGCTTTTGCATTTCAAATACTGGGATTAAAGGTGTGCCTGTGGACACACCATTATCTTTGTTTCTCTTTTTGAAACAGAGTCTTACTATGTAGCCCTGGCTAGCCTGAAACCTGCTATGAAGACCAGGCTAGCCTTGAACTTGCTGTGATCCTCTTGCTTCTGTCTGCTGGGTGTTTGGATAAGAAGTGCCATAAGACTGGCTATATACAGTTTTTTATGTGAACATATGTTTTTATTTCTTTGGGGAAACACTTAGAACTGGACAATACCTTTTGCTGTCTTTTCAGGAGCCTAAACATCACCAAAGATTTGCAAACTGTCCCTGGTAAAATGACAATTATGAAGTTTCCTCTCCGCAACTCTAAGAGTGAGAAAATTTAGGATTATGAGGGAGAACATATAATCCAGGAAGAGGAAGGAAGAAACTGGCAATCCAGATGGAGGTAGCAGGACATCTGAAAGTCACAAGGAAGATGCATGGTGATATAGACACAAGGAGAGAAATGACTAGCTCCAGCCTCAAGTCCCAAGGTGTAACCACAGGGTGACCATGGGGAGTCCAGGAGTCCATGCGAAAGCTAGCTTGGTATCAAAAACCTAAAGTCTGAGGCAGGAGTATTGCCACAAATGCAATGAAATATGTGCTACATAAAGAAATCCTGTGTCACCAAACACAACACAAAAAACAACATAATAAATATTATTAGGATAAAAGATAAAACTTGACTTTAATAAAAAGTGTTTGAGATGTCTAGACTATACAAAGGAGGTTCTTTTTTTTTCCCATTGGATATATTCTTTATTTATATTTCAAATGTTATTCCCTTTCCCAGTTTTCCCCCTGGAAACCCTCTATCCCATTCCCTCTCCCCTGCTTCTATGAGAGTATTCCCTCACTCACCCACCCACTCCCGCCTCCCTACCCTAACATTCCCCTACACTGGGGCATTGAGCCTTCACAGGACCAAGGGCCTCTTCTCCCATTGATGCCTGACAAGACCATCCTCTGCTACATATGCAGCTAGAGCCATGGGTCCCTCCATGTGTACTCTTTGGTTGGTGGTTTAGTCCCTGGGAGCTCTGGGGGGTCTGATTGCTTGATATTGTTGTTCTTCCTATGAGGTTGCAAACCCCTTCAGCTCCTTCAGTCCTTTCTTTAACTCCTCCACTGGGGATCCCATGCTTCCTCCAATGGTTGGCTGCGAGCATCTGCCTCTGTATTTGTCAGGCTCAGGTAAAGCCTATCAGGAGACAGCTATATCAGGCTCCTGTCAGCAAGCACTTCTTGGCGTTCACAATGGTGTCTGGGTTTGGTGACTGTATATGGGATGGATCCTCAGGTGGGGCAGTCTTTGGATGGCTTTTCCTTCAGTCTCTGCTCCACACTTTGTTTACTTATTTGCTCCCTTGAGTATTTTGTTCGCCCTTCTAAGAATAACTGAAGCATCCACACTTTGGTCTTCCTTCTTCTTGAGCTTCATGTGGTCTGTGAATTATATCTTGGGTATTACAAACTTTTGGGCTAATATCGACTTACCAGTGAGTACAAACATGTGTGTTCATTTGTGATTGGGTTATCTCACTCAGGATGATATTTTCTAGTTCCATCCATTTGCCTAAGAATTTCATGAAGTCATTGTAAAAATTAAAAAATAGCTGAGTTTTCTGTATCCATTCCTCTGTTGAAGAATATCTGGGTTCTTTCCAGCTTCTGGCTATTGTAAATAAGACTGTTATGAACATAGTGGAGCATGTGTGTTTGTTATATGTTGGAGCATCTTCTGGGTATATGCCCAGGAGTGATATAGCTGGGTCCTCAGGTAAGGCGATGTCCAATTTTCTGAGGTAACTCAGGATCAGATATACCATCTAAAAAGTCCCATAACCCTTAAAGAAATAGCAGCAATCATTAAAACTCTCCCAACCAAAAAAAAAAAAAAAAAAAAAAAAAAAAAGAAAAGAAAAGAAAAGAAAGAAAGAAAGGGAAAAGGAAAGCCCAGGATCAGATGGGTTTAGTGCAGAATTCTATCAGACCATCAGACCTTCAAACAAAACCTAATACCAATACTCTTCAAACTATCCCACAAAACAGAAACAGAAGGAACACTACCCAATTCATTCTATGAAGTCATAATTATGCTTATACCTAAACCACACAAAGACCCAACAAAGAAAGAAAACTTCAGACCAATTTCCCTCATGAATACCAATGCAAAAATACTCAATAAAATTCTCGAAAACTGAACCTAAGAACACATCAAAAGGATCATCTATCATAATCAAATAGGCTTCATCCCAGGGATACAGGAATGGTTCAATATATGTAAATCTATCAATGTAATCCACTATATAAGCAAACTCAAATTTAAAAAAAAAAATGACATGATCATCTATCTCATAAGATGCTGAGAAAGCATTTGACAAAATTCAACACCCCTTCATAGTAAAAGTCTTGGAAAGATCAGGAATTCAAAGTCCATACCTAAACATAGTAAACACAGTATACAGCAACCCAGTAGCCAACATCAAACTAAATGGGGAGAAACTCGAAGCAATCCCACTAAAATCAGGGACTAGAAAAGGCTGTCCACTCTCTCTTTCTACCTCTTCAATATAGTACTCGAAGTCCTAGCCAGAGCAAATAGACAACAAAAGGTGAAAAGGATATAAATTGTAAAAGAAGAAGTCAAAATATCACTATTTGCAGATGATATGATAGTATACTTAATTGACCCCAAAACTTACACCAGAGAACTCCTAAACCTGATAGACAACTTCAGCAAAGTGGCTGGATACAAAATTATCTCAAACAAATCAGTAGCCTTCTTCTACTCAAAGAAAAAACAGGCTGAAAGAAATTAGGGAAAGGACAACCTTTATAATAGTCAAAAATGATATAAAAATACCTTGATGTGACTCTAACCAAGCAAGTGAAAGATTTGTATAAAAAGAACTTCAAATCCCTGAAGAAAGAAATCAAAGATTTCAGAAGATGGAAAGATCTTCCATGCTCACAGATTGGTAGGATTAATATAGTAAAAATGGCCATCTTGCAGAAAGCAATCTACAGATTCAATGCAATCCTCATCAAAATTCCAATTGAATTCTTCATAGAGTTAGCAAAAGCAATTTGCAAATTCATTTGGAATAACAAAAGACCCAGGACAGAGAAAACTATTCTCAACAATAAATGAACTTCTGTGGGAATCACCATCTCTGACCTCAAGCTGTATTATAGAGCAATAGTGACAAAAACTGTATGGTATTGGTACAGAGACAGGCAGGAAGCTCAATGGAATAGAATTGAAGACCCAGAAATGAACCCACACATCTATGGTCACTTGATCTTTGACAAAGGAGCTAAAACCATCCAGTGGAAAAAAGACAGCATTTTCAACAAATGTTGCTGGTTCAACTGGCTGTGAGCATGTAGAAGAAGGCAAATCAATCCATTCTTATCTCCTTGTACAAAGCTCAAGTCCAAGTGGATGAAAGACTGTCATATAAAACCAGATACACTGAAACTAATAGAAGAAAGAATGGGGAAGAGCCTCAAACACATGGGCACAGGGGAAAAGTTCCTGAACAAAACACCAATGGCTTATGCTCTAAGATCAAGAACTGAAAAACGGTACCTCCTACAATTACGAAGCTACCATAAGGCAAAGGACACTGTCAATAGGACAAAACGGCAACCAACAGATTGGGAAAAGATCTTTACCAATCCTACTTCCGATAGAGGACTAATATCCAATATATACAAAGAACTCAAGAAGTTAGACTCCAGAAAATCAAATAACCCTACTAAAATGGGGTACAGAGCTCAACAAATAATTCTCAACTGAGGAATAGTGAGTGGCCGAGAAGTCCCTAAAGAAATGTTCAATATCCTTAGTCATCAGGGAAATTCAAATCAAAACAATCCTGAGATTCCATCTCACACCAGTCCAAATACCTGAGATCAAAAACTCTGTGGTGACAGTAGATGCTGGAGAGGATGTGGAGAAAGAGGAACACTCCTCCATTGTTGTGGGATTGCAAGCTGGTACAACCACTCTGGAAATCAGTCTGGAGGAGGTTCTTAATAACACAAATCATGCATGAAAAATTCCACAACTAGTACTGTAGTTAATGTTAAAACCAAAATGCTTTCTTCCTCTCTAATAACAGGAACAAAATTAAGTCATCATTTTTCCATTTTTTAAAACTAATTTTTTAATTGAAAATAGATTTTTCTCCCATAGACTACACTGTGACCACAGTTTTCCCTCCCTTCTCTCAGATGCCCCAATCTTCCTTCTCCTCCAGATCCACTCCTACTCCATTTCCTCTTCAGAGAAGAGCTGGCCAATTTTTTTTTTGAGAAGTCTGTACATGAGTAGATTATTTCTATCCTCCACTCTCTCCACTTCAACACCACCTGTGTTCTCCCACTTCCTCTCAAATTCATGGTGTGTGTGTTCTTCATATTTTCTTCTGACTTTTTACAGGAACTAAAATTTTTACAGAAACTGAACACACATACACATGTGTGTATGTATGTATGTACGTATTTAGTTGTGGTTTTCTGTACTTGTTCTCAGTTTGTTGCAAAAAGAAATTTCTTTAGTAGGGGTGAGAAAGATACTTACATGTATGTATAAGAGCCTTTAGCATTTGGTTAGAAATTATACTGGTTTAGGGATGTGGCTATATCAGATCTTCTCTAGGGAGTATAGCTTGTACACTACCAGGTATAAATTCTCTCCAAATAAACAGGCCTTAATTTCTATTAGACAGCTGTTGGTTTTCCCTCAGATAATAATAGTGACATTGTTTCACCATTGAGGATATCTTGCTTTGCTGGTCATTGTTGTGGTTCATAGTTGGGTAAGACTGTTAATTAAGTTTTCTCCCTTCATAGTTTGTATAGCACCTTTTAGTACTATAAGAGGTTGTCCCCATGGAAGAGGCTTCCATGTCAGTTCTAGTTTGAGTAGTTCAAGTCCTATGTCTAAAGTGGTGTGTTTTGCAATCATGTCTTGCCTTCAAGCTTTGGGAGGGCACCAAGGGGAAAGTTAATAGCCTACATTATTTTGAGAGTCTTCTTGACCCATTTGACCAACATGTCAAAAGAAGGTTTCCCATGCCTGGCACTGGAAGTTTTGTTAGAGAGTTTACTCTTTATTTGACTGTGTGTCTCATATGTGTGGATTGGAAGAGAATGTCAGATCATTTAGAACTGCGTTGCAGGACATTCTTAGCCACCTGACATAGATACTAGAAATTTTAGTCAGGTCCTCTGGAAGAACACTAGTGCTCTTAACCACTGAGCCACCTTTCCAGCCCCCTTTTTTTCTATTAAAAAACTTAATTATTGTATCAGAGGCTATGGAAAGACCAAATATACAAGGAATATAAAGAATAATAATAATAATAATAAAAACCTGTAATCCTAGCAGTTAGGAACTAGAAGCAAAAGGAACAGAAATTCAAGGTTATTCCCAGATACATATTGAGATTGAGGCCAGTGTAGGCTATGTGGTACCCAGTTTCAAAACACAGGTAGAAAGGAAAACAAGGAAGGAAGAAAGGAAGGGAGGAAGAAAGGAAGGGAGGAAAGGAGGGAGAGAGGAGGGGGTGGAGGGAGGGAGGAAGGGAGGGAGAAAAGGTAGATGTCTTAGTTATGGTTTCGTTGCTGTGAAGAGACACTATGGTTAAGACAACTCTTGCAAAGGAAAACATTTCATTAGGGCTGGTTTACAGCTTCAGAGGTTTGGTCCATTATTATCATGGTAGGAAGCAATGACAGTGTCCAGGCAGACATGGTGCTGGTGAAGGAGCTAAGAGTTCTACATCTTGATCTGCAAGCAGCAAGAAGATGACTATACTCCACTCTGGGCATAGCTAGAGCATTGGAGACCTTAAAGCTCATCTCCACAATGACACAACAAGGTTCAACCTACTCCAACAAGGCTATACCTCCTAATATTGCCTCTCTCTATGGCCCATACATTCAAACACATGAGTCTATAGAGGACATATACCTATTTAACATAGTAGTATTAATTTTTTAATACTAACATGATAGTTGTTTTGTTGCATGTATGAACATACACTACATGCCACAGTGCCCATAAAGGCCAGAAGAGAGAAGTGGATCCCCTGAGACTGGGGTTATAGATAGTTGTGAACTATCATGTAGGTCCTGGGAAATGAACCCAAGTTCTCTGAAAGAGCAGTCATGTCTCTTAACCATTGAGCTATCTCTCCAGCTGCTAAAATAACAGGTTTTGCAAGACTGCATAGACATTTACATTTTGAGCATTTCCAGCGTATTTTGGTATTTTCAGTTGGGCTATACCTGGCACTGCTTCATCTGTGTTGACTAGAATGCATCCTGGAGTTTTCTTAGATTAACATAAGGGTAAGTATTCTGTCCTCTGGGCTCTTTCATACCCAGGCCATCTTTCTGTTGCATCTATGTAAGAAGAGCACTTTTATCTTAGGATTACTGGGTCAAGACATTTCTCCCAGAACTCCAGATGCTGTTGCATCAGTTCTCAGCATGCCATATTGCAGCAAAGGAGTTGTGGGTAAATGGATGAATATATTTCTTTATCAAAAATGCCTGACTTCTATTATTCTTTCTGAATATGAGAAAGATTTTTTTGTCTCTATTCTTGTACTTGAAAATTTCCATTCTGGAAGCAAGTCTCATAATTAGTTTGCTTGTAGCAAGCATGTTTAGGATATAGCTTTTTTCTCAAGCCAGGAAACAGTTCTCTGTTCCTACATCCATTCTAGGCGCTAGCTTTCTGTTTCCTGTGAGTTCTTTTTGTAAGCTTTTTTCTATTGTCATTTCTTTGCAGAAACACATAAAGTTTTGCTTCTACAGAATGGAGTCTGATTGTAGCTGAATCGACAGTGAGTTTTCCCTCTGACACTTTAAATATTCTCTTGTAGAATACTTAATGTGTGAAATATTGTATTTAGTGAGTATATACATTATTGAGTTATTGAGTTTTACAAAATTTCTTATGCTTGCATCATTTTTTCTATTTGTGAGACGAAGTCTATCCCAGAATAGTGTCAAAGTCCTTATCTCTCCCATTCATCCCCTGCTACTGGGACTGCAGGGATGAGTCACTATTACTATTCTATTCTTTCTTTCTTTTCTTAATTCCTTTTTTTGTTGTTTTCTTGGTTTTTGTTTTTCGAGATAGGATTTTTCTGTGTAACCTTGGCTGTTCTGGAACTCACTTTGTAGACCAGGCTAGCCTCAGACTTACACAGATCGCCCTGCTTCTGCCTGCCTCCTGAGAGCTGGGATCGAAGCTGTGTGCTCCCCCCACCCCTATCTTAACAACTGGATGCTATCAGTATATTTTAAAGGTGTCCTTGTCACCAGCCCCATCCTCTATACTTTTCACCAGTGTCAGTGTGATCCTGCCTCTCACCAGTGTTAATGTGACCCTTCCCCTCAGTGTGACTCTGCTGTCTGTGTTCATCACTCTTTGGAATTTTTTTCTTTTTTTTACAAATAAATCTTTTAATTTTATAATGACCTTTGACCCATGTTGCACCTGCTATTTAATTTATCTTGCTGTATGGCTATCAACTTAGAAGGTGTTGGAGTCTTTTCTGACATTTTCACATGCACTCTTTGGTAATATTTTTCTAATATGCCTGGGTTTTCCCTCCCCTGCCCCGGACACTTTTTTCTTTTGTTTGGGTAGCATATTTTCATGGGCATCATACTGGTGTATTACGAGTCTCCAACAGAGTACATTTGACTAGCTGGCTATACGGGAGAAAGGTCATTGTTTATAGTTCAGGAGGCTGGCAGTGCAAAATGAGACTGTGGTAGAGGCTACACCTGTTTGAACTAGGCGGGGGCACCTTGCAGCTTCCAGAAGCTAGAAGCTTGGTGCTTGTATAGTCTATGGTCTACATTTCCAGGCTGTGCCTCCATACACTCTCTGTGCCAGACCTTGGGTGACATTCTTTGCTCTATGTTTCTGAACATATTTCAGAATAGGTTTGGCCCCCATAGATTCACGTGTTTGAATGCTTGGTCCACGGGAAATGGCACTATTAAGGGATATGGCCTTGTATAGGAAGTAGGTGTGGCCCCATAGGAGTGGGTATGGCCTTGTTGGAAAAAGTATGGGGTGGGGGGTTCAGGTAGGAGAGGTTTCTATGTTCAAATTCCAGCCAGTGTGAAGTTGTAGTCCCCTTCTGGATGCCTATGGATCCAGGTTGTAGAATTCTTAACTCTCCCAGAACCATATCAGTACCTTAACAATAATGGACTAAACCTCTGAACCTGTAAGGCAGCCCCAGTGAAATGTTGTCCTTTATAAGAGTTGCCTTGGCTGTGGTTTTTCTTCACAGTAATGGAAATTCTAAGACACTGCCTCTTACAAGCACTTCAGTCATTCCAGTTATGTTAAACTAAGGACCCCTCTCACGCCAGCATGACTTTATTTTCTAAAGGAGTCACATTAATGACTTCTTAGGTAAGGTTTAAATACCTTTCTCCTTTTTATGGTGCTGAAAGAAAGGATATAACACATTTCAAGCCTCATGCTTATTTTCTTTTCCTTCTTAGTTCTTTTTTATTTGATCTGCTTGCACATCTCTCTCTCTCTCTCTCTCTCTCTCTCTCTCTCACACACACACACACACACACACACACACACACACACACACACACACACACACACGATAAAAACATAAATTTTTTTTAAAAATTAAACCATCCATATTGGGATGAAAATATGAGGTAAGAAAACTTTGTGAAACCTAAAATCATTGGCTATTGATTTAGTTTCCTTTTGCTTCAGAACCAGAGGGTCGGCTGTGGTCCTCGGCTGGTATGTGAGTGTAAGTCCCATTATTTAAGCGGTCCTTCAGTACATAGTGCTGTTGAGAATATTTTTTTCGTTCTTTATCTTGAATCTTTATGATAACTTAAATATTTACAGGGAAGTTGGACATGTGAAGAAGGTAAATCGTTTTATTCTGCAGACAAGTTCCTTTCAAACCCTGCACTTCAGAGTGTATACCCTGCATTTAAATATTGTTGGCAATTAGGGAACTGAGGTTTTTTTTTTCCTTTTAAATAGATAATTGTCTGCTGGGAAAATCCACTTAGCACTGTAATAGCGCCCTGAAATGAATCACACAAAGTAGGTGTTTCAAGAGAAATTTGTTCTTTCATAGTTTTAAAGGTCACAAGCCTAAAGGCAGCTCTCCTGGGCTAAAACTGAAATGGAGCAGTGTTCTGTATCCTCTGTGGACACTTTGGAGAATCAAGTGTTAGCTTCTTCCAGCTCCTGGTGACTACTGATATTATTTGTTCATGACCATGGACATCAGTCTCTGCCTCTCTTTTTGAAGCTCTCTGTGCAGAATCACCCTTGGCTTTCTTCCTAGGACACCCATACTTACAACTTATAGAAAAACTACTCTCCATCTCAAGGTCCTGAACTTAACTGTATCTTCACAGTCCTTCTGCTTGTATGGTTAACTTTACATATTTCAGGAATTAGTAAAACTCAAACCTTTGGGGTCATTATTGGCAATTATAGTAACTGAACACACACACACATACTTTTTATTTAGCACAAGATATATGTGGTGGTTTGAATAGGAATGGCCTCATAGACTCATGTATTTCAATTCTTGGCCCATAGGGTGTGGTACTACTAGGAGTTGTGGCCTTGTTGAAATAAGTAGGTGTGACATTGTTGAAGAAAGTGCATCACTGTGGGCTTTGAGGCTTTAAGTTTCTCAAATGCTCAAGCTAGGGGTTGTGTGGCATTCACTTCTGCTGCTGTGGGTCAAGATGCACAACTCTCAGTTTTTTTTTCCAGCACCATATCTGCCTGCATACCACCATGCTCCCATCATTATGATAATGAACTAAACCTCTGAACTATAAGCCAGCCTCAACGAAATGTTTTCCTCTATAAGAGTTGCTGTGGTTATGATGTCTCTTTACATGGATAGAATGCCTATCTAAGACTAGACTACATTGACCAACTGGGATGGATCTCACATATCAGACTGAAAGAAAATAAGCTTGGCATAGTAAGTTCTTGGTTTGGGATCAAAAGATATAAGCTCTTAAGAGATGTACAAAACAAAATCAAGGTGAATCCTAGTTTGTAAAAGTTAAGACAATTGTTTCTCTATGGCCTGGGAACAAGGAGGTTATGACTGAAAAGGGCAAGCAGGAGAAATTTTGGATACTGTCTAGATTTCTTGATATGAGTATTCATTTCGTAGATAAGCTTACATTGTGAGAATTAATTACTTGCACTTTGCATAACAAATAAAATGAGAAAGAAAGATAACAGTTTTCTCAGGACCCGAGTACATCTTTAGGATAGTTGACTGACTAGAAGAGTCAGAAGATGAAGTCATATCTTTATGCTAGAGTCAGTTTCTGGGAGTTTGAGGTTACCTGAGTGTAACAGACAGAGATGGCGAACAGATCTATAAAGGACAAAGCCACTCACGTTCTTTGAGAAAATGTATCGATACAGAAATTAGTTGATGGATAAGTGGGCAGATAGACCATTGGTTGAAATTGAGATAGGGTATAAAGGTTTGAAGCTCAGTCAGCTAAACCAAAAACTGTAGTGACAATTTTGGTTTCTTTAAAAACACAGAAATATTATAAGAATGGGTTTTCATTTTAATCCCAAGTGTGGGATAAGGGGCTGTTTCAGATTGTCCATAGCAGCTGACTATGATTTGCCTTGTGTTCTAGCAGAGTCATAATTTTGTCAGCTGCAGATTGTTTTTGCAAATGTGTGATGTTTGGAATTCTAGAGGACTTTTCAGTGAATATATACATGCTAGAGCTCTGATAGAAGAGGCTGGTTGGCTGCTTGGTGGTTGGATGATGCTGGTGGCTGTTTATCAGACAGTTGTGTGCAAAGAGTCAAAAAACAAAACAAAACAAAAAAACAAAAAGAAAACATTAGATATCCTGAAAGCAAAGATCAAACTTGCATCAAGGAACTCGATACTGCTAATCAGCAGAAAGTTGTCTAATGGTATCATGGCCCACTTTCCCCTCTATCCTTTTTTTTAAATTTATTTTTATTTTTATTTTTATTTTGGCCTTTACCTAGAGATAAGAAGTTGAAAGGGAAGTAGAAGAAGAGGAGTGGAGAAAGGTGGAAGAAAAAGGAAGAACCCACAAAGTAGCCAAAAGTTTGGCTACAGAGAACTATACAGTCTGATATAATGGCCAATTAACACAAATAACATTTTCACTTTCTCCTTTCCTCTAGTCCTTCATCTTCTGTTTTCCCCTTCCCTTCCTTTTTCTTCTCTTCCATGTTTTTCTTTGAGACAGAGCCTTGCTATGCTGCTCAATCTGATTTTGAACTTATGATTCTTTGCACAGTCTCTGTGGTAGCTGGGATTACAAACATGGGGTATTACACTCAACAACACTTAGATGTTGACCACTTGAGACATGGCCAGTCCAAATGGAGATGTCCTTAGACATAATGCAAAAACAAAACAAAACAAACAAACAAACAAACAAACCCATCTTTTCATATTGATCATATGTTGAAATGGTTGCCTCTGGATAAGCTGGGAAAATTAGATACATAATTAATAAATTTCATATTTAAATCTTTTTAAAATCAAAAAGTACAACTATTGGGACTGGAGATATGGCCCAGCAGCTAGGAGCACTTGCTGCTTTTCCTTAGGATCCAGGTTCAGTTTCCATCACTTACATAGTGGACCACGCCCTTCTGTAACTTAAGATGCAAAGGATCTGATACCATTTTCTAGCCTGTGCCAGTACTATGTGCACACAGTGCACTTACATGTACGCAGTCAAAACACACACACACACACACACA
Source organism: Mastomys natalensis (assembly GCA_021653895.1). Lineage (NCBI taxonomy): Eukaryota > Metazoa > Chordata > Mammalia > Rodentia > Muridae > Mastomys > Mastomys natalensis. Next base: position 824,490 of record JAJTUV010001117.1, read on the forward strand.
CACACACACACACACACACACACATTTATTTATTTATTTATTTAGATATTTTCTTTATTTACATTTCAAATGTTATCCTCTTTCCCCGTTCCCCACCCTGAAACCCCTTATCCCATAGATGGAGAAACCAAGATACTCCATTATGAAACAAAAATTACACAACACCTTTCCACAAATCCATCACTACAAAGGATAAGGGATGGAAACCTCCAACACAAGGAGGAAAACTGCACCATAGAAAAAGCAAGTAATCTTTCAACAAACCCAAAAGGAGATAGCCACACAAGCATAATTCTACCTGTAACAACAAAAATTACAGGAAGCAACAATCACTTTTCCTTAACATCGCTTAACACCAATGGACTCAATTCCCCAATAAAACGACATAGACTATCCTTTTTAAAATGTGGCTACTGGGGGCTATGGAAATGACTTTGTAGGTAAAGATCTTGTTGCTGAAGTGTGAGAAAAACTATGTTCAGTGCTCAAAACCCATGTAAAGCCTGATGTGCTAGTAATCTGAACACTCCAACCAAGAGATGGGTGGTGAAACCAGGAGAATTCCCAAAAGCTTTTCAGGTCACTGGTGAGTACAGTGAACAAGTGACCTTGTCTCAAAAAATATGGGAGGTGAAAACTGACACTGGATTGTCCTCAGACTTCCACATGCTCACTGTGACATGTGCATGCCCACTCAAACACATGTTCACACTCACATACATATATCATACACACATATACCATACCCCTCACACACATATACCACATACACCACACACACATACACCACACATATCCCCCACCCCCACATATACCAATTGATTTCTTGCTCTTATGGCTAATAAAGGACTTGAACAGTCCCTGATAGCCTCAGTGTAGGAAGGTTTAAGGGACCAAGACTGAAGTAAAGGGGGAAAAAAAAAAAACTGTTATTTCTAAGTTTCCATATCCAGGGGAAACTTAACTGTTCAGAATTATGAGTTCAAAACCAAGGAAGCCTTGCTTATCTAGAGGACATAAGCTCTGACCAACCTAGTGTAGAGACCACTCTAGTAGTATTTGGAAGAAGATGAGATGTCACAGATTGAGCAGAGGCAAGTCCTAGGAGTCAACATCCCTCAGGTCTAGCGGAGTCTGTTACTTGGTGGCTGATGGCTTGGCTTCAACCTAGTGGCATTATTTTGTTAGACCCAATTTTTACAGCTCTCAGATGGGTTTAGTAATAGCTCTGTCATTGAGAAGCTTAGTCTGGAATCATACATAAAGTACATAGCACAGAAATGTCTGGCATAATATGACAGTTGCTTTGATTATTGAGTCCATCACAAAGTAAAAAGGAATCACAACAGTTAATAAAGCCTTGATCAGAAAAACTATAAACCTTTTTGTTTTCACATTCTTTAGCCATGCCAAACCTTTGGTTTCTCTAACAATTAATGAAGACTAACTCAGACACAGGTATCCAGATTATAGGACACCTCCTACCCCTTGTATACACTTAGCTGCAAGGAGTTTGTGTTAGATTTTTGAGAATCACATGCCCAAAGCCCCAGCAAGAACAATGCCTCTCCTCCTAGTCCAGATGCAGATGGCTACTCCATCAGTCGTCCTCACAGCCTACAGCACATCACTGTGGCATCCAAGATCTGTTTGGCAGGCTCACTGCAGGGTGTATGGAATCAGTAGAGACACACACTTAACTGTGATTGATGCCAGTCTTTTGACAATTTCTCTGCCAGACCCTTCCATCATTCCTGAGCAATGTTTTCCTGACTGCCTAATAATGTCGCTGAATTATCACAGCCCTGACTGGCAGAGATGTCTTTTGTCACTTCTGTGTTTGGAAGGGGTTTTACCTAGCTCACCCCTCTTCTTTTCTTAGCCTTGGATACATCTTTACATGTTGCTGTCACCATTCTTCACATCAGGGGACTGTTTCGAGGTAAATAAAAGGAATATTATAATCAGCTTGTTTTGGCATATGTTTGAAATCCATTTGCAATTTCTCACTAGGCTGATAGGATGATTTTAAAAACATTTATTTCTTTGTGTTTTTTTTTCTGTTACCTATCACATTTTTAAGAATGTTAATTTTCAGACGACTTTAAATACTATTCTTACCTGATGACTGGCAGTTTATGTGGATCATGGAGGACTTCCAGTGCCAACCTCTGGAACAGAGTCTCATGTCTTCCCATCCCAACCCCACTCCATAGCTTCTGCTCATATCCACAGCATGTGTGTTATAGGAAGGACTACCAGCAGCAGACAAACTCAGGTGGGTTTGCGAGTCCTCTGTTGTTACGAGAAACCTGCAACTGAAAGTCAAAGAGAAGCAAAATTGAACATTTAGTTTGTCTTCTTTCTTTGAACAATAAACAGCTCTGTTATTGGATAATGTCCAAAGAGACACTGAAAAGCAGCATAGACATGCCCAAATACATTTCTATCATACCCAATATTCACTCAAACCCTCAACCCCACTTTGTCTGTAAATATGTACATGTTCTTTGTGGTTCATACCAATGTAATTACCACTTGTGGTCAGTCTCCTTCACTTCACAGACCATATGTAAGCTTTCCTGTAGCCTATTGCTTTGATTTCTTTTCACTGACAAACAATATTCCTTTGCAGTGGATGAACTATATCTTATCAGTTCATCAGTTGATAGGGATTTGCATTGTGAACATTGTTTGCCACTATAAATAATGCTACCAGTATTTGCTTACAAGCTTTTGAGTGCATATTAATGTATGTTTTCAGTTCTCTTGGGTACCTGGGAATAAACTGTAAGGTTAGATGTCACTTGTCAGTATAAATTTTAATTAATTGTAAGACCATTTCCCAAGCAGATGGACTCTTTCAATTTACACCAATAATGTACTAGAGTTCCAGTTATATTCTTGTCAGCATTTATAATTATTGCTCTCATTCCAGCCATCTCCATCGAAATGAAGTGTCTTCATATGGTTTTGCTTCTGCTTTCATTAATGTCCACTGGTGAGCAACATTTTTTCATGTTCCCATTAGCTACTTATAGATTCTTGGAGAAATGTCCCTGAGTCTTTTAATGTATTTTTGTCATTGGATGGTTCATTATATACTTTTAATGTAGTAATCTCCTTATCAGATACGTGATATGTAAGTATTTTTCCCATTGTCTTAGTTTTCTATTGCTTTGATTAAAATGCCATGAAAAGCAAACTTAGGGAAGAAAGGATTTCTTTGGCTTACATATTTGGAGACTGTGATGGCTATTGTCAGGTGACAACTTGACTATTTCTGGAATGAACTAGAATCCAGAAATGGTGGGCATACCTGTGATCCAGATCATGAGGCTGGAAAACACAGGTTTTGATCTGCATCTTGATGTGGGATGAAGAGTGCTTTTGATTTGGATCTTGTGGCATAGAGGCTATGAAACATTTAGGCCCAGACAAGGTGGTACAAGCCTTTAGTCCCAGGACACAGAGGCAAGCAGATTTCTGAGTCCAAGTCAGCCTGGTTTAGAGCAAATTCCAAGAACAGTACAAATCCAGGTGTGGTGTACATACCTTTAATCTGGGCCATACCTTCTGCTGGAGGCCTACCTAATGAAAATGGAAGAAGGAAGGCTTCCTTCTTCTTTGCCTGCTTGCACTTCCTTGCCAGCACATCTATTGGAATTTACTTCCTCAGGATTCCAGTTGATATAAAAGACCAGCTGAAACATCCAGCCTCCTTGGACTGAGCAGCTCCTAGATTCTTGGCCTTCCCATTCACAGCTGCCCATTGTTGGGTTGTTTGGACTGCAGATTGTAGGTCATTCCAATAATTTCCCTTAATATAGAGAGACATTCCATAAGTTCTGTGACTCTATAAAACCATAACTAATACAGAGACACAGTCCACTGAAGTTGTTCAAGGACACAGTTCGCTGAAGACGGAACTCTAGGCATAAACCTGGAGTTAGAATCCTGAAAGTGTGAAGCTGGAGACAAGAACTGAAACAGAGGCCATGGAGGAGTGCTGCTTACTGGTTTATTCTTCATGGCTTGCTCTGCCTACATTATTATATCACCAGGATAGCCTGGTCAAGGTGGCACCACCCACAGTAGACCAAGCCCTCTCAATCATTAATTATTAATAAAGAAAATGTTCTACAAACTTGTTAGCAGATCAATGTTATGGGGCATTTTTTTCTAAATTAAGAATCCATCTTTCTGGACGTATCTTGATTTCTAACAAGTTGACAAACCCAATGAATACACCCATTTTATTGTACAGTCTTTCAATTATTTCAGTTACATACAACATTTTTAATTTCAATGTAGTTCAATAAATCTATTTTTTTCTTTTATTGCTTATACTTCAGGTACAATGTCTAAGCAACTATTACTTAGTGGTCATGAAGGCTATTTAGAGTAAGTCTTTACCTCCCCTATATCAGTGGTTCTCAACTTTCCTAATAGTGCAACCCTTTAATACATTTCCTCAGGTTGTGGAACCATAAAATTATTTTTGTAATATAAACATCTGATGTGCAGATATCTGATACATAACCTCAAAGGGGTTGGTATGCATAGGTTGACACAGCTGCAATTTAATCTTTTCTATTTAGTCTAGGATCCATGGAGTTAAGTGTTATATATTGTATCTGTCAAGCATCCAGTTTCCTTCCCTCCATTCATCCCTCTGTCCCTCCATTTCACTTCCCCTCTCTCTCATTTGCCTTTCCTCTCTTTTTTACCCATTCTGTCCCTTCTTTCCTCTCTCTTAATCTTTATACCCTTTCTCTCTCTCTCTCTCTCTCTCTCTCTCTCTCTCTCTCTCTCTCTCTCTTGCTCTGGGAGTGAAGCTCAGGAACTCACACATGCTTGGCATATGTTCTATCATTGAGCTACATTCCCACTCCAAGCTCATATTTTTTGTGTGTAGATATATAATTTTTTCTTTACCACATTTATTAAAAAGATTACTCCTATACTGAAGGATCTCAGCAATATTTATTCAAGGTGCTTTGACTTGAACATGATTTGTATTCCCCTCCTCTAGGTACATATGTTGGGATTATTGATGGGTGGTCTAGTAAGAGTTCCTTATTTCACTAAGAGATCCTCTCACAAGGTAGGTTTTACCCTTGAGTTCTTTTCCATGATTGTTGCAAAAGGAGCAGGCTTGGCTTCTCTGTTCCTGGGAGCAGCATGTACCTTCCTCGAATTGTAAGTGTTCTGACAGTGCTGTCTTCCGTAAGATGTAGCAGATAGCAGACTCTCTCTACAGAACCTATGTTGTCTAGAGAGCTTCAGAACTGAGAGCCAATCTACCTTTTTCTAAGTAGTATGGGTCAGATATTTCATTATAGTAATGGAAAGCTGATTAATACAATGGGCTATCTCCCTATCCTCAATTATTACTCTGCTCATCTGTGTGCTAATCCACTTCTTACTGCCTTATAGACTTCACTAATATAATTCTGAAGTGAGTTTTAGAATCTCAAAGCATGAGTCCTCCAAATTTATTCTCCTTTTTAAATTCGCTCTGGCTACTTTATGTGCCTTAAACCTACATACAAATTTTTGGAACAGCTTAATTTCTGAAAGATAAATCAAAGCAAAACAGTAGGTATTGTATGAAATCTGTAGATCAATTTGTGAAATATTGTCATTGTAATAATGTTTAATATCCTGACCCATGGAATCAGATCCCTTTTATTTATTCAAGTCTGAGTTCTCTCAACATACATAATCTTTACAATATAAACCTGTATGTTTTGCTAAAATTATCCCTTAATATTTGACCATTCTCCATACTTAAGTTAAAGTGATTATGTAATTAATTTAAAATGTAAATATATATGTAGACATACTTAGAGATTGTTAGGTCTCAGAGAAATTCAGGACAAGTCTCACTCAAAACCTGTGGTTACTCCCAGCATGTCACACCCACCCCTACCCTAAACTTCTCCAGAGTTTGGGCTTTGCTTCCCCCCAGCTACGTATCCAACCATTTGGCTACTGATCTCTTGGCTCCTGGCTGGCTTTGCTTCTGGATCTCTCTTGGGCTTCTTGCCCCCATTCTCCACCAACTTACCCCCAGTGTGCTTGCCCTCTTCAGGCTGGACTCTTCTAGATGTCTTTGCTGATTTCTCCTCATATCTATAATAAACTTTCTCCACAACAATACTCAGTAGCAATCATGTCCTTATTTCAAGATATAGGCTCATACTACATCTACATGTACCTACCATATAATGTAGTATATATGCAGACAGCTATACTGTTTGGATATTATGTACAATGTCAATGAATTTCATATGCTAAAAAGATAATTTTAAAACAGGATCATATCAGATAATGTGGGCTAGTCTTGAACTCACTATGTTGCACAGGTTGGCAACATATTCTTTACTCCTTGACTACTGGATTTCGAGCCACAATGTCCAGGTTTGACTAATATTTCTATATGTTACATAGCTATTAAAATTTGACAATACTTAAGTCATGTTTCTTACAAATATATTTATTTCACATAATTTATTCAATTTTTAATATGCATTGTGGGAGATTTTCCTGGGAAGTCATGAACCAATACCAAGAACTCTGTGATATCTCCATTAGAGCTTCCTATATGCTGGGATTACAGGCTTGAGCCATCACACCCAGTCCTGTGTCATGTTTTGTCTGCGTGTTTTGATGTTTAGTGAACACATGCTCATAACAGTTCAATATTGATAGATTAATTTTATCCTTATAGAATTAATCCTCCTTTACTGATAGCTTATTGCTGTGCTGTTTTTGATAATGCTTTTGATATACATTGCATACAGTCTTATCCAATTACAGTCAGAGTCTTCAGAGCCTTCTTTTGGACAGATTTTGATTCAGTCTCTGAGATTCAGTCTCTGAAGCGGCCTTTTTGCCGGCTGTGTCTGGTAGACCAGAAGTCCCATGCTGTAGCTTTTCACTGTCACAGAGCTTATATATAGCCTCCTCTTCCTTGCCACCACCAAAATCTCCATTGTTTTTCAGTGTTCTTAGACTTGAATGTTCTCAAATATTGTTTCAAATAGAGGCAATTCCTTCAGAAAGCTTCTGAGCTGGTGTTGCCTCTTGCCCTTTCAAAAACTTTGGGCACAGCCATTGCTAGATCAGCTAGACCAGGGAAAACCCCTGCTGTTTGAGTTATCTAGGCTGTGATGGCAGTGTTGTAACAACAGCAGCAATGGTACATTAAGAAAAAAATTACTTCCTTTGGATCAAGAAAATGAAATCTCTGGCCTGGGTGGGGATCCAACATTATAATTGGGTAAATCAATCACCTGGCTGATGGACCACCCCAAGAATGCAGAACCACCTTAAGCCATGTTAAAGAGGTTGGGGGAATAATTATCCCTTTAATGAGAAAATATACTTTTCATTCCCTAATTCCTACCCTTTGCACAGTTGCTTACAGAGCAGCTTTGCAAGTCAGCCTGTTTTTCTGAATTACTCAAAAATGGGTTAACTCTTCATTTTCTTCTATTTTTGTTCCAAGCATACCTTCCATGGTACTTCAGGCTTTGCTATTTCTTGTAAGTGCCTTTCCTTCTCTGTGACTACTATATTCCCTCACTGTCTTAAACAGCCTAGTTTTGCTTGCTTGATTGGTTTTCTTTTTGTCTTCCATTCCCCTTCAGGCAGCTGCTAAGACGCACAGCTTATAGGTCCTGTATTTTGTTTGTTGTTTGGTTGGTTGGTTAGTTTTTATTGTTTGTTTGGTTTGTCTTTTAAACTCTAGTAACATTGTCCTTGAATTTTCGTTTGCTTCTACTCTTAAGTTCTTTTATTAATAAGACTAAGAACCTCAAGAGATTATTCCAGTTTCCCTGGTACCATGTGAGGACTCTAGAAGAACTCCCTAAATTTCTAGTAACAGTCTCTGGCATTTCAACTTGTCTTTTGTGTGTCATGTAACCCATGGATGAGATAACATACCATACCACCTCCTAAGCAGGAGCTGAGTAAAGAAGGATAATTCTGACCTCTGTGCTACAATCATTGGAAAGACTGATGAAAGAGCAACTTGAAAAGTGTTGAGGGGGTGTTCACTACTCCTGGTGAGACATCATATTCTTTAACTGATGAAAGAAGAGGCATCCTGTTTCTCTGGGTATAAGTATAGAGTAAAATTTCTGTCAAATGAAAATAGGAATGTTAATGGCCAATTGAGTTCGTTTTTCCCTTCCTAGTTAAAGATGTTAGTCTCTAATCATGTCCCAAGCTGAAGGTCAACTATTTTTTGACTTGTTCTTTCTCCATAACCTGTAGTTTATACTTCATAAATTATTTCCATTGTTTTATGACATGTTCCAAGAATTGACTGACCATAAAATGTTTCATGGTATGTTCTGATAACTGTCTGACCCACAGGATGTATCACTTCCAGGATCCTAAAAACAACTGCAAAATTCCACTTTTATAATCATTTGCTCACTTGTTATAAAAAGACCCTGCTGCTCTTAGTCTAGACCTCTTTACTCATACTAAGGGAGATGGCAAGTTTGGCCCAGCTGTAAATAAAAAGTTTTACCTTAGAGAGTTTGCAGCCCTGTGTGAGGAGCAACGATTTCAACCAGCAAGACCTCCCCAGAGCTTCCAGGGACTGGACAACCAAACAAAGAGTACACATGGAAGGACCCATGGCTCCAGCTGTGTATGTGGCTGAGGATGGCCTTGTGGACATCAGTGGGAGGAATGACCCTTGGCCCTGTGAGGATTTGATGTCCCAGTGTAGGGGAATGCCAGGGCATGAAATCAGAAGTGAGTGGGAGGCACCCTCATAGAGGCAGGGGAGGGGGATAGGATAGGGAGTTTTCAGAGGGGAAATCTGGAAAGGGCATAACATTTGAAATGTAAATAAAGAAAATATCCCCAAAAAAATGGGAAAAAATTTTTACCTTGTAATGTCTCTGTTAGCTTCTGGGTTTTGACACCATTAAGATCTGGTGTACCACCAAGGTCCAAGTGACCTGCCTGGGGTAGGAACTACTAGGGGATGGCCACTGAGAGAAGTTTTTCTTATTGCAAAACTTAGCTTTCCTCTTCCCTAAGGTCCTCAGCCTTCATTGGGTTGCAAGGTAAGAGGTCTGTCCCTCTGTGTTTTGTCTGTGTCTTATCTACATCATTTGTTCTGAGCCAGAAGCTAGGTTCTAGGTGGAAAGTTGGATGCAACAGTATTTTCTCTAGTCAGTCATTGCCTAGATGACTGACCATCTGAGCACCAAGTCTAACATTCATTTGGTTTGGGGAAAATTTGAGCTTGATCAAATTATTTCTGGTTAATTGGAGTTCAGCCATAGTCATGAATTATTCTCTTCTGAACTGCCTTGGTCCCCTGATGGCTCCCTGGTGATACTGAGAGATGAAGAACTTGAAGAGGCCCAGCACTCTAATACCCTTAGCTGGGTTCCAAAGCCTAATTTCTCATGGTCAAAACTCCTGGACCTCTGAACCAGAAGACTCCAGTTGCTAAATGTCTCTGTCTTGTGTTTTCTATCGTCTTTTAACTGTTTTCTATTGTCATTTCTACTCTGTTTCTTGTCTTGTGGCTGTACATATTGACATACATTCTGATTCTAGGACTGAATAGATGAACAACAGGACTGACACACTAGGTTAGTCCAGAAATTCTGGAGCTTTTGGGACATTGAAATTGATGACAACATGTCACAGAGTGGAATGCCCAGGGCCAGGCTTGGAGCTCATTTGGCAGCTTTGAAGAAAACTCCACAGCTCCGTGTGGATTTTCTATTGCAGCTGATACAGTGTTAGAGCATACATACACCAGCCTCAGCACAATGTGTGTGTTGTGTGTGGTGTGTGTGTGTGTGTGTGTCTTAAGCTTAAACACCAGCACCACACCCTTTAGCCACTTACTATGGCAACTCATGATGTCACTCAGGTACTGATCTTATAGCTTCCCACCTCACCAAAAGGTTAGCTTTGTCTGTTTTATACATATGAGTATATGATGTATTCTAACTGGTCTTCCTTCAATGTGAAAACTTACTGTGTAATTTTACTGTCTGTTTTGTATGATTGGTCTTCCTTGAATGTGTAAGCTTACTGTTTCTCCTCCCACAAGTGGAGGCTCAAAATTTATCTCTAGACTTTCTGGCCACTGAATCAAATGTAGTCAGGATTCAAATGTCATTTGGGTATGGATAATATAGAAGTTGTTTTATGATGTTCTGCTTTATTGAAAAGATAGCTCTGGAACTGGGTTAGGGCTTGCCCATATTTAGACCCAGGTATGTTTTTTAAGTCTCTATGTCTGGGTGTCAAGATCTGTAACAGGGAATAAAGAAAAAGCAGAGCAGCCAAAGGGATGGTTGGTTTTATTTAATTGCCTAAAATGATTATAAAACCTTTCTATGGTTAAAAACAATTGTAACCTCTATAACAGAAAGTTAACTTAAAACTCATAACACAGGGTTGGCAATTGAAAATCTATGCACAGAAAATCTCAAAGGAACCATATGGTATTTATAAGTAACACATGGCCTACTGACATCCTTAGGCGACCATGTAGCCAGCAGTCATCTTTCACAGGGTTGGAGAGGATGCCCTATGGCTTCACTACCATCTTGATTAAAGGCAACCATTTGATATGGGCTAACCAAGGAGACAACAACATGTCCTCAAGATATTTTGTATTGGGATAGATTTTTGTATAATTCCTGTCCTGTCTTGAAAATAAGGTTTATGAAAGATAGGATTTAAAAACAAAGTTTGTTTAATGAGGTATTAAAGTTGTATTTCCAAGTATTTATATACAAGAGTGTACTTTGTTGGCAGCCAATCATTATAACATTGTGGAGCCCAGTGGCTGTACTACTGGGTCCCCATGAAGGAAGCTCGCTGTGGGCAATCGATGCAATTGCAAGAGGATTTAATTAGTCCAGTGCATTGGACTGCTTGTTCACACAGGAGAAGAAGTGGCAGTGAATGTACTTGGGCAGAAGTCTATATACAGTTTGAACAGGGCAGGTGTTTTTAAGCAATAAACTGATCAGTTGGCATTGATGGGCTGTGGGGGACCCTCTAATAGGGAGCTATCTGCTGTCAGATGGCTCCATATGTCTGATAACCCATGGTTTTTCTTGGAACCCTGTGTCTTCACCCTTTTGGGAAAGGGAGGGATCCTGTGGTTTTTCTTGGGACTGTGTGGCCTTACCCTTCTGGGAAGGGAGAGTGTCAGGGGGTAATTTTCCATTGACATGGAGTTTATAACATAAGAGTTAACCAGGTGATATTGGTTTTAGAGACATTGAATTATTTGCACTGTTGGAGTTTGATTTTGCCTTGTGTAAATTATGGTTGTGTCTGTGTCTTTACTTGTGAAATAAAAAATGTACTTTATTTTGATACTGTAAGAACACTCATTTGAAAGATTTTTAACTTCTCTAAAAGAAAAATTTGGAGTTTCTTCCGTGTCCTGGTGCGACTAGCCATGTTTCCTGCTTCCAGCCAAGATGCCCGAGGAAACCCAGACCTAAGACCAACCAATGGAGGAGGAGAAGGTTGAGACCTTTGCCCAGTTAATGTCCTTGATCATCAATACTTTTTACTCGAACAAAGAGATCTTTCTGAGAGAGCTCATTTCCAATTCATCAGAAGCTCTGGATAAAATAAGATACAAGAGCTTGACGGACCCTAGTAAACTCAACTCAGGGAAGGAGCTGCACATTAAATCTCATTCCCAACAAATGAGATCGAACCATTACTATTGTGGATACTGAAATTGGAATGACCAAGGCTGATTTGATCAATAACCTTGGCACTATTGCCAAGTCAGGCACCACGGATTTCATGGAGGCTTTGTGGGCTTGTGCCGATATCTCTATAATTGGCCAGTTTGGTGTGGGTTTTTACTCTGTATATTTGGTTGCTGAGAAAGTGACTGTCATCACAAAGCATAAAGATGATGAGCAGTATGCCTGGGACTCCTCATCTTCACAGTGAGGACTGACACAGCTGAACCAATGAGTTGTAGAACAAAGGTTATCTTGCATCTGAAAGAAGATCAAACTGAGTATTTAGAGGAAAAGAGAATAAAGGAGAGTGTGAAGAAGGATTCTCGTTTATTGTGAAGAAGCATTCTCAGTGATTGTGAAGAATCATTCTCAGTAAGGTCCCATTACTCTCTTTGTGGAGAAGGAACGTGATAGGGAAGTCAGTGATGATGAGGCTGAAGAAAAGGAAGAGATAGAGGAAGAAAAAGAAACAGAAGAAAAGGAATCTGATGATAAGCCTGAAATAGAAGATGTTGGTTCTGATGAAGAAGAATTAGAAGAGAAAAAGGATGGTGACAAGAAGAAAAAGAAGAGAAAGGAAAAGGACATTGATGAAGAAGAACTCAACAAAACAAAGCCGACTTGGACCAGAAATCCTGATGACATTACTAATGAAGAATATGGAGAGTTTTACAAGAGCTTAACCAACTATTTGGAAGAACATTTGGCAGTAAAAGCATTTTTCTGTTGAAGGACAATTAGAATTTGAGGCCCTTCTTTTTGTCCCAAGACGTGTTCCTTTTGATCTGTTTGAAAACAGAAAGAAAAAGAACACCATCACTTTGTATGTTTGCAGAGTTTTTATCATAGATAACTGTGAAGAGTTAATCCCCAAGTATCTAAACTTCAGTAGAGGGATGGTAGATTCTGAAGAATCCCTCTAAATATTTCCTGTGAAATGCTGCAACAAAGCAAAATTCTGAAGGTTATCAGAAAGAATTTGGTCAAGAAATGCTTAGAAATATTTACTGAACTGACAGAAGATAAAGAGAACTACAAAAAGTTTTATGAGCAGTTCTCAAAAAACATAAAGCTTGGAATTCATGAAGACTCTCAAAATCAGAAGAAGCTTTCAGAGTTGTTGCGATACTACACATTTGCTTCTGGGGATGAGATAATTTCTCTGAAGGACTACTGCACCAGAATAAAGGAAAACCAGAAGCACATCTATTTTATCACAGGTGAGATCAAGGACCAGGTTGCTAACTCAGCCTTTGTGGAACGTCTCCAAAAGCATGGCTTAGAAGTAATCTATATGATTGAGCCCATTGATGAGTACTGTGTTCAACAGCTGAAGGAATTTGAGAGCAAGACCTTGGTGTCTGTTACCAAAGGGGGACTGGAACTTCCAGAAGATGAAGAGGAAAAGAAGGCATAGGAAGAGAAAAAGACAAAATTTGAGAACCTCTGCAAAATTATGAAAGATATTTTGGAGAAAAAGGTTGAAAAGGTGGTTGTGTCAAACCGATTGGTGACATCCCTATGCTATATTGTCACAGGAATATATTGGTGGACAGCAAACATGGAGAGAATCATGAAAGCTCAAGCCTTCAGAGACAATTCAACAATGGGTTACATGGCAGCAAAGAAACACCTGAAGATAAATCCTGATCACTCCATTATTGAAACCTTAAGGCAAAAGGCAGAGGCTGACAAGAATGCCAAGTCTGTGAAATATCTGTCACCTTGCTGTATGAAACTGCATTCCTGTCTGCAGGCTTCAGTCTGGAAGATCCCCAGACTCATGCTAACAGGATCTATAGGATGATCAAACTTGGTCTAGGTATTGATGAGGATGATCCTACTGTGAATGATACCAGTGCTACTGTAACTGAAGAAATGCCACCCCTTGAAGGTGATCACAACACATCACGATGCATAGAAGTAGACAAAGCGTCACCAGAACTATGTGTTTGATGCTTGCCTTCATTTCTTCTGATAATATATTTTCCACTATTTTGTTTATTTTTGTTATCATTTAAACATCTGTGGCATGAAAACTAAAGGGAAGATAAAATTGCTACGTGTGATACTATAGGTTTGACTCAAGAGGTTGATAGAACATTTGTTGTAAGATGCAATGTAACCTACTGTTAATGTTAACTTTGTGGTCTGAAGTGGTTAGCTGTTGAACTGAATTCCTTAGTAGACCAAATTAAGATGGCTTAAGTTACATCTTAAAATTTTCATTCCCTGTAGTTAATTCTGCAAGTACTAGTCTTAGAAGTAAAAACAAGTTTAAACAACTTGACAGTGGAATTCCCCAAGTGGCTTGTTTTCCAAAGTATGGAGAACAAAACCCTAAGTTTCCCTAGGTTTGTAACTCAGCAAGGCTTGTGAATGGAAATATTAGTGCCCAATCACATTCTGCTTTAATAGGTAAATACAGATGAGATTTAAAAAGAAAGAAACAAAAATTTGGAGTTTTACAGAAAATTTAAATTAAAAAAACTGAATATTTTAAGGAATAGCTTTTTAAAATATTTAAGTTTATAAAGCTAGGAGACATTTTAAAGTTTGTATTTTATTGTGATGTCTTTAGTAATATATGATTTTGATCAATAGATAAATAAAAGGCTAAAATTTAGAGCCACAGCTAGGAGTACCAAACATTAAAACACCAGAGACTGAGATATATCTATCTTTTGATAGAACAAGACAATGATGTAAGCAGTCTGGTAAAGGGTTTCAACTTATGACCCTTTGAGGTCAAAAGATCCTTTCATAGGGTTAGCCTAGGGCCATCTGCATGTTAGATGTTTGCATTGCAATTTATAAAATGGCAAAATTGCAGTTGTGAATACCAATGAGAATGAGTTTATGGTTAGGGATCACTATAACATGGGGACCTGTGTTTGATAAACTGAGTCATATAAGAAACTTATATTCTGTAGTGGTGTATATAAAAAGATCAGAAAACTTCTCATTTTCTTTGTGGACCATGTATATGGTTTTATCTTGATGCTAAAAGACATTCAATTCAGAAATTGGTATTTTCTTTTAAGGCTAAAGTTAACAGTGACAAAGCTGTAAAATGAAAATCTTATAAAAGTTAATATATTATTGTAAACTGTTAATGATAATTAAAACATGTAAGTTAAGAGTCACCTTGAAAAAGACAAAAAATTTTAATGTGTTCAGAACTTCACTTACAGTCATGCTAAGTACTAATGTAATTCATTATAGGTAAAAATTTATTTAGCCTCCTGTATATGTTTTTAAGGTATACCTTAAAGTAAGTAAAAAAAAAAAGCAAGAGCTGTTTAGCTCATATGAACTTAATAGACAATGGTCATCAAACTTGTCAAAGATCTGCTGAATATGGCATTTAAGATGTTTAAGCTTACCATGACAGATAGAGACCTCAGCTCTTAGTATTGACCATCTAGGATTTCTACCAAAATGGTTCATAACAACAATGACTCCACATGGATTGTGGAAACACTAACCACTGTAGAGGAATGTCTCAAATTCCTAGCCTGCTTCTAGGACCCAGCCCAAACTATGGACAAGCAGGACACTGGAGAGTTGATTGTCTTACTTTGCCTAGACAAAGTAAGGTTAGTACCCCCATGTTCTTCCACCACAGGAAAGCCTCTTATCTTCTGGGCATGGTGGCCAAAGACTGATACTGTCTTGGTACCTCTGACCATACCATCATGAAGATCAAAGAGTCCGGGATGACCATCTAGATAATGGACTAGGTTCTATTATTTTGATTGATACTTAGACCATTTGAATTATACGTCCTGCTATAATTTATTTACTCAGATCTCTGATGACAGTGATGACTAGGCCAACTGTAGCTTTGCCAGCTTAGCAGGCAACCAGATTTTCCCCCAAGGCTGCAGCTACTGTGTTCGTTCATCTAAAGCTACTAGCTCTCTTATTAAAAAATGGACAGGCATATTTGTCTTACTAACAGATGTCAATGAAGTGATAAACAGGTTTTAGATGTAACTTTTCACTAAAGGACCATATTTTCCAATGACTGTTCTCAAAGTTCACTACTCATGTCTCTAATAAATGATTAGATGAAAATAAAGTGTTCTAAGATACATAAAGATCTGAAGATATAAAAACTTAAGTTACTTCTTATGGTATAAGAAAATGATTTAAGATATATAAAAATGGAAAATATTTTAGATTGCTTTCCCTTTCTATGCTATTATTATACTTAGATTTCAAAGGTTCAAAAATTTAACATTGATAAATGTTAAATGGAGTTCTCATAAGTTGGTAGAGCACTAAATATCTACTATTCAGTTACATGCTCACAGTTTTAAATTCCCTTTGTTCACCTTCTAAATATAGACTTAAAGATATTTCTCATTGGGCTAAGAACTTATCTGGCTCTCTGGACAGAGGAAAAATATTCATGCTTTTTAACTCAAAGCTATAGTTTTTGCTAGGACTATAAGTCTATTCAAGTAATGTTACAATGTGGATTTCATTTATATATCTAGTACTTTTATCTCCTTTTGCAAATTAAAAAACTCATGTAAATTTCAGGGAGTCAAAGAAGTCTCAAGACTTTGATCCAGCTGTCACAGGTCAACCAGTCCCCAGATAAGTGCAGTCTGTTTCCTTATCCGTTTATTCTTAAGGATGGGATCTCTAACCTGGTCTTGAGTCTCCTCTCCTTCCCAAATTACTATAGCTATGGGCCTGAAAATTATGAATAGAAGATTTTCTTTTAAATTCTTAAGTTTTAACCTCTGTCCTTAGTCTATATTTTTCTCAGCAGATTTCCATTTGATTGACAGACATCATTTAGGAATCACCTGTGGACTGCAAACTGCTGAGCTCTGAACTTTGATGAAATCTGATGTAAACCAGTCCAGGTGATATATGATTGCTCCATGTCCCTTCAGCTGGGTCAGCTAACCAGGGGACAAAATGGCTACCTAAAATGCCATTGACATACCAGGAAAGTGGATATGTTCAGGTTTCTTACATGAAATAGTTCTATATCATGATAGGGCACTTGTCCTGCTTGTGCAGAACAAGGAGGTATTACATGACTTTAAGAGAAAATTATTATTTCTATATAAACCATTCAGAAATATAACCTGGCTATATTCAAAGAAACACTTCAGAAACGAGACTTGAAATGAAATAAATGGCGGTGCCCTGTCCATTGCTAGGCTCCTCCTAGATAGTAACTTTCCTTTGTCTCTTCTACTACTGCTAATTATTATTATCCTTGTATCACTGATGCCTGAACTAGATAATAATTCCTGTCTGGGCACCATTAAGCTGAGAGTTATTAGACCCTTCAATTCTTGCCAAGACTTCTGATTTTTGCATTCGAGTTTATCTGAGGAAGTGTAATTACTATTCAGAAGACAGAGGGTGAGAACATTTAGAGCTTTTGTACCAAACTTGAACAACCAGACTAGCCAAGGTGTTGGTACCCATAGTAATAGGTTTGGGACTAGAACTATCATAGGACCTAGAATTGCTACACTTGTGATCAAAACTTTAAGCTCCTGTACCAAAAGTTTTATCAGGATCTATCCTAGCTGGAAACATCCATCAGCAATCTGACTTCCTCTCTGAACTCCCTGGCAGAGGTTGTATTACAGATTGGCAAGGGACTTGGCCTCCTCTTCATGTTACAAGGGGGACTCTGCATGGCCCTTGGAAAATGGTGTTGTTTTTATGCAAGTCACTCAAGAATAGTCAGAGAACGTTTGAGTCTAGTTAAACAAAGAATTAAGGAAAGAGAACAGTTACATTCAGACAAAATTGGTGTGAGCCCCTATTTTCCTGGTCTCCATGATTACATCTTTCTTAGTGCCTTGGTAGGTTGCTCACTGTATCTTTTCCTCTTCCTCACTTGAAGATCATGTCTTCTGAATGCAACTATCAAATTTGTAAACCACCGACTCAATACCATTAAACTAATGGTTCCAAGGAGCCATTCTGGACACTCAAGACCAATTCTGCTTTAAGATGATGGTCTCTAATAATTTAGAGATCCCCTAAACAGGAGTAGAGAATGTTAAGGTCTAGATGATTCAATTTCCCCTTCCTTTTCCTAGTTCAACATAATGTTAGTCTCTAATCATGTTCCAAGTTGAAGGTCAATTTGCTTGTTTGTTTTGACTTGTTCTTCTGAAGCCTTGTGATGTACAAATCATATATTGTTTCCATTGTCTCATGATATGTTTCAAGAATTGACCATAAAATATTTCATAGTATATTCTGGTAACTGTCTGACTGTAAACCTACAACATGTACTTTTCCCATGATAATAAAAATAGCTGCAAAATTCTACTTTTGTAATCACTTGCTTACTTGTTATAAAAAGAAACTCTTGTCATTAATCTAGGCCTATTCATTGTCCTACCAAGGGAGACTGCAAGTTTAGCTGATCATAATTTTTTTTTTTTTAGTCTTGTAACATCTTGGTTTTAGCTCCTGGTTGTTGACACTATAACAGGACAATTAAAGAAGAAATAGGAGATGGCTTAAGGACTATAATAAGAACCTTTTAAAGAGCCAATACATAATAGATTTCCAGGAATAACTGTTTCTTATAGCTAGGGATATTGGCTGATACCTGTAACCCTTGCATTTGGGAGGAATGGTCGATCATGAAGACAGCTATGAGATTAAGGCCAGCTTGAGCTACATAGTGTGTTGCAGGTCAGTTTGAGATAAAATATGAGACATTAGTTTCTTCATTTCAAGTATACTATTAAGTTATAAAGCTGCTTTGAAATAGGAATGTGCATAGCTCAGTTGGTAAAGTGCTTGCAAAACAAGCAGAGTTGCACAGCTATGTTCCCCAGAATCAACATAAAAAATGCTGGACATGGTGGCATGCACTTGTAATCCAGTGCTGGGAATGTGGAGGTAGGTGGATCCTTGAAGCTCTTTGATTAGCTAGTCTGGACTACTAGGCCAGTGAAAGACCTTGTCTTAAATAAAGATGAATGGCACCAGAAGAATGGCACCTAAGGCTGTCTTCTGTTACACACACACACACACACACACACACCACACACACACACACTCTTACCCTAGTACGTGACTTTTAACATTTTTATTTATGGTCATTTAGCTAGGGGAACATGTTACCAACCCAGGCACAGAGACTTTTAATAGCCTTTAGTCATTTTCCATTTAAAAAGAGGAAAACTTTTATTAACTCACATGCTATATAAAAGCAGACAATGGCCTAGATTGGTCCTGTGGGAAATAGTTTGAAAGTCTGTGCTTTATAGAAATGGTGCTGAGTTCCATGTCATTTGTGACACCTGCCTTACAATGCAGTTGTTGTACCACATGGTTAAGATTTTGCTTTCCCTTTTCTGCTGAGGTGAAGAGTTATAGTCACCTGAATAGATTCTCCCTTTGTATCCTAAGGCCTTTACTGTTAATGATTGAGGAGATAGGAAGGTAAGGGATGAAAAATGTAACTCAGAACTCATCTGTTCTGAAAAACTGCTTTTCCTTTTTTGAAACCTGTCGTTGTGATCTGTTTCATTATTTAAAACCTCTGTGAGGATTGATTGGCAGCTTATTCAAATGCCAGGTCACTAATAATAATTTTCTTAAAGATTGCTTTTAATTTTCCTTTATGGATGTGTACATGTAAGTGTTTATGTGCTTGTGACAGTGTATCATATGTGGGTAGTGCCCATGGAGGCCTGAGAGGGCATCAGATCTCTTGGATCTGGAATTACGGTGGTTGTAATCTGTTAGACTTGGGTGCTGGGAGTCATATTCAGATTCCCTGGAATGCATTACTATCAACTACTAAACCATTTCTCTAGTATATAATTTTTGGGTTTTGTTTGTTGGCTTGTTCGAGACAGAATCTTAACTGACCTAAAACTTACTATGTTGGCTAGGCTGGCATCCAGTGTGCACGGATCCTCTTGTTTCTGCATCCTGAATTCTGGGATTGCAGATGTAGAGCATGGGTTCTTAAGTTATCTCTGTAGTAATTTCCTTGGAGCTTGGCTGAAGACCTTACACCATTGTTTGGTCAGGTCATGGGGGTTCCAGACAGTCTGCATTCTGTAGGCTTGATAACTTTTGGTGGCTCCAGTTCTAGAAAGCATGAACGAATGATGGAGCCACTGCTTATACTTCTCAAGAGCATTGTTTCAGAAGATAGCCCACTACTGGTCAAGATGGTATGACCGATCTAACACCCACCACGGCTATTCTTGGGATCTATTTTAGGACTGGCAGTTCTGATATTTTAATAGCTGTCTCCTGCAGAGATGGTGTCTACTTCTCCTTGAGTTGACAGGAAAACTTGTTGTTCTAGAGGAGAGCTCCTGATGCAAAAGTACAGAGGTGGCTCAGGGATGAACCTAGGTGTTTTTTTCAGCAATTTCTGTAGGAAAGAATTTGACCCAATGTACGCATGTCGAATCCTAATATACAGACAGCAATCTAGTCTCTACCTCCACAGAAAACCCAAGGGACACACTCTTCCACTGGTTGCTAGAACTGAAGTAATCTCTTCCAACCAAATCCACATTGTTCTGACTCCCTCCATGCACAAAGGTAAAAAAACAACAAACAAACAACAGTAACTATAGAACCAACACAGCACATTTCCATGAAGCTGTAATTCCAAAACAAGGCTTAGAAAATAAATGTTATCTAAGGTAAGAACCATTTCTCCATTTGTGGCACTAGCTCTGAACAACAAACACAACAAACCAAGATTCTTTAATGAAATAAATGTAGACAAGCTGATGTGTTCAGCACCATTCAAAGCTCTAAGTTTGACATCCTAGAACTCCTGGGTCCTTAAAGTGTTGATAGGATGGGGTGGGCCTCAGAAGATGCCTCACATAAGTCTCAGTCCTGGGTGAAGACAGCCCAAGATTTCCAAGCCTTCAGTAGCACACAAATCCTTGATACCTAGGGACTGCCTTGTAAATGGAAAAGTTAATTTGATATAAAAGACTTAATAAAGAAAACAGAACAAAGAAAATCCTTTTTAATCACAGTGCATGCTCAAGATACCACTTAGAGTGAGAACTTTTCAATCTCAACCACAGGCAGTGTGTGTTAAAATTGCTCTCTAATTTTTTCCAGTAAACATATACCTCTCCCTCTACACCAAGCACTGAGCAAGATTCTTGTTACACTGAATGCGAGAGGTATGCTCCATGATGACAGGAAGGATATACTGTCATACATAACATGTGTGTGCAATTCCCTCTGCTATTAGACAGAATACAGCATCTATTAACTGGAAACACAAACAAACTGTTGCATATTTAAGTCGTAATAATGACAACAAAGAAGAGAGTGGTTATAGTATGTTAATAACATGAAAGCTATATTCTTTAACGTAGGATACTGGGCTAAGTGACATTCATTGTAGTATTGTGTCTTCCAAAGAATCCTGAGTGACATCCTATATGTTCATTTTGTTCAATATAGGTAGAAGGGGAAATATCCAGCTGGATTTGGAGCAGGCAAAGAGCCTTCACAGAGGAATATTATTTAAGCCATAACCTGGGATTTTAACTAAAATGGGTGGGAGAAGACAAGGGGACAGAGGAAATAGCATTGATAGAAGGAACAAAAGAATAATAAACAACATCAAAGGAATAATTCTGCCAAGATGAGGATAGGATAGAATTAAAGAGGAAAATAAAGTATACTGTGTAATGGAATACTATTCAATCATAAAGAACATTAAATCCTGCTATTTGAGCAACAGAGATAGAACCAGAGAACATTATGTCAAGTGAAATATGCCAGACCCTGAAAACAAATCCTGCTTCACCTTATTCGTAAATGGATTCTTGAAAGAGCTAATCTTACAGAAGTTGAGAACATGGTTATGGATACCAGAGGCTGGGGAAAGAGACAGGAGGGAAGAAAGCGAGAGGTTGACCAATTTCCAACATTACTGCTTAATGTAACAAATACATTCTGGAGTTCCATGGCACAGTAGTGTGACTATAATGAACAACAATATATCTTATATCAAAATAGTGACATCAGAAGAGATGAATTTGAATTCACTTACATAAAGAGTGCTTAAAATCTAATGTCCATGTGAGACAAACATCTCAGAGTAGCTGATATAAACATATAAAATATTACAAGTGGACTAAAAGTTATACTCAACATTTAAAACCCTCAGAGTGGCATCACACAGCAAATATGAAGACCAAAGCTGTAGGTGGGCTAGGTGAGCCAGGATCAGCACACTTGTTCTTCTGCTGAACTATATCAATTGATAGTTGTTTTTTTCTCCTGGGGAAGGCATTTTTATTATTTTTGATCCTTTAATCTGTTTTATAATCATTTTCTTCTTCCAGTAAATAGAAAGGAAGTACAGTCAAAGCTGAAGAATGGGCTGGCATACCAAATAAAAGGCTGACATGTGGAGAAAATGTCCAGCTTGTCAGCACATCATCGAAGCCAAATAACACCTCACATTGCTATGAGTAGCAAACCCAGGGCATCTTGGAATTCATCAGATCCATCTACCAGAGGAGCTCACTTGCCTTTGGTGAACAACTATTTTAGGGTGTAGGACTTTTCCTCACTTAGATTTCCAACTCTCTAATGTGGCAGTAGTATTACAATTTTACAGATAAGAATATTATATGCATATATGCAAAATAGTTTCCTAAATAAAGCCCCTCAGTTTATCAATGGCAGATTCTATTTTTTACCTCTTTCTGATACAAATCTTATGTTCCTTTAATTGAGATATATTAGTTCTATAGGATGTAGCAGTCATTCAGAATTTTTTGGTATGGACCTTTGTGTGTATTACACACACATAATATGCATATCATTATATAATGGGACTAATCTGTTACTTAGTGAAAACCATGAGTAAGTATGGAGTCAGCTAGGCTCTGGGAACTCATAGTAACTTCACATGTAAACACTTGAGAAATCTTAAAGCAGGCAGCAAAGCTGGAAGTCTGGCTCTGTTTCCCACTCTGTATTGGTTATTTCATGAAAAGTTTGGAGCACTATATAATAGTTTTAAGTTTCTTGCTTATAAATCTGGTCTTACAGGGCTGGAGAGGTGGTTCAGCAGTTAAGAACATGCACTGTTCTCCTAGTGTACCCAGGCTTGATTTTCAGCACCCATATGAGGTGGTTCACAATGACCTGTAAGTTCAGCTCTAGGGTGCCCTAATGCTTCTGGCCTCCTCAGGCTTGCTGATACAAGATGAGAGAATGCAGGACACTTTTAAAGTTGAGTTGAAAGTCTACATTGCTATCTGCTGTCTGCATGAAGAACTCGTCCAAAGCATGCAGCCCTCAGGCTCACCTTTATCTTTTATACACAAAAATCTTATCCTGGTTGACACACTTCCATTAGCAAGAACCGTTAGAGGGAAGCAAAAATACAGAAACCAAAAAGCAAGGTTAGTACATTTAGGAACTTTCTCAGATCCAGGAACTATGGTCTAGGTCTTTGATTGATTAGGTCTTTGTTCCCATATGGCAGGGTTGGTCTATGTACTATATTCTTAGCTCAAAATGGTGCCTCTAACATAGCACAGTTATGTTAAAGTTCCAGGACCTGTTACAAGGCATCTGTATTCACATACATTTACCTAAATTCAGATGATATAGTTATATCTTATGTCCAAATCTCCCTGAGCCCCTATGAAAACTGATAGAGACTCTTCATGCCCAAGATCAATATGTATGTAACAAATTGTTTCCATGAATATGAATGAATTACCTGGTAGAGAAAACTACCTAGAGGTATGTAACCTGATGGAACAAACATTTGTCACAAAAACAGAATCAAGATGATTTAGGGACCAGGGGTGGGTGCTAAGGACTAGCTGCTCCAATCGCAATTTATACTAATGAGAAGACATACAATTTGCTTCCACTCTGGGCTTAGAATCTATTTGGTGTCAGAAGAGGGGGAATGATTGTTACAGAACAAGATGACAAGCAGTAACCAAGTGAACAGGTTATGTCAGGGGCAACAAGGTAACAGGGTGAGTAGGGAGGCTTAGAGTAGTTGTGTGACTCTCAGAACCAGCTATGGAATTCTCTCCAGAGCAAAGCTCCACTGGAGGAGGAGAGTCTGGAAAATGAGCAAGTCAAGGAGACATAGAGTAGAACAAACTGGAAAGGGCTAGGGCATTCAGAATAAAAGACTTTGAAACTCACGCGGATATCAAGAAGAACAATTCTAGTATATGGAATTCATGAAGTTCTTCTAAGACTCAACCCCTAAACACATAGGAAAAACTGTTTCATGAAAAATTATCCAGGGACAGTACAGAGGTAACACTCCTATGAACTGACAGAGCACAGGGACTAGTGAGTGCAAGAAGAGTATCTGCAGAGAGTTAAAATTCTTCAGGAGATATACCACTAACAGAACAAATCCAGAGGGGTTTGTGTGTGTGCGTGCGTGCGTGTGTGTGTGTGTGTGTGTGTGTGTGTGTGTGTACGCACACACGTGAAAATGCAGGTGCCAGTGATAGTCAGAGGAGTTGAAGATGATAATGAACTACCCATTGTAGATGCCAGGAATCAAACTCTGATCCTCTGGAAGAGCACATGCTCTTAACCACTAAATCACCAGCCTCAGGTTTGTTTCTTTCATCTGAAGCACTGTTGGAAAATTCCTGGAATCTTCTGTTTGGTGAGAGTCTGGTGCATACTTCTGTTATAAGTGGTTTTCTCCCTGCTTGAATCTGTGTGCAGAAAGATTTCATCCTCTCTCTCTCTCTCTCTCTCTCTCTCCTCTCTCTCTCTCTCTCTCTCTCTCTCTCTCTCTCTCCTCTCTCCTCTCTCTCTCGATGCAAGAAAGATAATCAGGATGTCAATCTTGGAAAAGTCAAAACTATTCAGATATCAGGAGGTGTCTGATGGAAGGATTTTGCCTGAGAGCAGTTGTCTTGGAAAAACAAGCCATTCTTCTTTCAGACTAAATTCATAGTTCAGAAAGAAAGGGTTTGGTTCGATGAGCAGGAAATCTTGGCAGGGCCCACTGGATGTAGATCTGAGACTCTTTCAGTTGCATTATTTGGCCTGGTATTCTAGTTATAGCTTTAGGGAAAAAAAACCAATGGAGTTTTGAGCTGGAATGGGTGGTCACTGGTATCTATAGAATGGAAAGCCCTATGCAATGGACACAGCAGCTTTCACTTAAGGCTCCTGAAGACTGAATACAGCAGTACAGTGAGAAGCAGATTAGAGCCCAGCAGGTGTAGAGATGTGCTTTAAATGGTTTGTGCCTGCACTGCTTCATTTTGCCCAAAAAGGAGACTTGATAACTGGACCAGGATAGGAAGTCCTGAATATTTCAGGAGTGGAGAAGATAAAGAATTCCAGGAGAACTCTTGGCTTTTGGTTCACCGACAAACTCTGAACATGGGATGAAAGTCAATTTGATTATGTCTGTTGTTTTCTCATGGTTAAAATGAAGGTATGCACTTTGGGAAAGAAGACCATGTAGATAAAATATCCTTCCTAGAACATTATGGCAATCATTTTGTGACATAAACATGTCCTATCACCAATGATATTAGCCTTGGTCATTTGATTAGGACTTGTATTAGTCAGAGTTATCCAGAGAAACATAACTAGTTAAAGAGCATGAGAGAGGGTGGGAAAGAAGGAAGGAAGGAAGGAAGGAAGGAAGGAAGGAAGGAAGGAAGGAAGGAAGGAAGGGGGAGAGAGAGAGAGAGAGAGAGAGAGAGAGAGAGAGAGAGAGAGAGAGAGAGAGAGAGAAAGAAAGAAAGAAAGAAAGAAAGAAAGAAAGAAAGAAAGAAAGAAAGAAAGAAAGGCTCATACACTCACAAAAACTGATAATTCCAAAGATTAATGGGCTGAGCAAGCTAGAGGCACAGGACAGCAAATGATACTGCTTCAGTTTGAATTCAACAGCTTGAAAACCAGGAGAGTCCATAGTGCCAGCACTACTCTGGGAGTAGAGTCAAAAGCCATGCTTTTGTTAGAGTCCAAAGTTGGAAGCAAATGCCTGAGCTTGAAGGAAGTCAGGCAAACTCATTCCTCCTGTTGGTTTGTAGGAGTCTA
This sequence comes from Mastomys natalensis, assembly GCA_021653895.1. Lineage (NCBI taxonomy): Eukaryota > Metazoa > Chordata > Mammalia > Rodentia > Muridae > Mastomys > Mastomys natalensis. Next base: position 850,334 of record JAJTUV010001117.1, read on the forward strand.
ACCTATTCTATCAGTTCAAATGTTAACTTCAACTTGAATTACTCTTACACACTCAGAATAGTGCTTGATCAAATAGATGGGCAATCTCTGGTCCAGCCAGGTTGACACATAAAGTTAATTGAAACAAATAGAATCTGGTATTCACTGTAAAGTTACTACTTCTATGATATAATAAGCATACTTGATGAAGACACACACATGTGAAGAATATGAAGACATGGAAAGAACAAAAGATTCCTAAAAATTGGAGAAATAACAATCTGTTGCAGTTGGAGTTACTAAATAGAATTCTGGAATGCAAAATAAACTTTAGTGAGAAGACTGGTAACGTTGACATATGATCCAATAGATAGTGGTACAGTATGTAATTACTACTACTCGTATTGACCCGGGGCAGCTGCGTGGTGGGTAGTTCCTCACTACCCACCCCAATGTTCTGAGTTCCTGAATGAAAGACACACATGCACCTGCACGTGCACGCACACACACACACACATTCACACACACAACCTTATATCTTAATATTCATTCAACAGCTCAATGGCTGGGCACTCCAAAACCTCCATGTTGCTAACACCTCCCCTCTGATATTCCTGAGTTATTATTTACAAAAATCTATAGTCCATCCTGGCTGCCTTGACCCAGGCCTGCAACCCTCTGACCATTATCTCTAACTCTTATATGTTGGCTTACTTGCTGTCCTGCACCTCTTAGGCCCGGTCTTTCCGCCTTTCCTGGCAATGCTGGTTCTGAATCCTCCTTCCTCTTCTGCTCCCCTTGTCCATGAATCCTAAAGTTGCACCTCTGTCTGTCTGCCCAGCCATTGGCCAACAGCAACTTTATTTATCAATCAGAACGAACTGGGGGTAGGGACCCTCAGCATCTTACATGAGGATTTTTGTGCAATTTTGGGAACCCAGTTTATATAATATAAGTGTTAGACCAAAACCACAACAAATAGCTCCATATTTTAAAGTTATTATCATCATGCACACTCGTGTGTGTGCGTGCCTGTGTGTGTGTGTGTGTGTGTGTGTGTACATGCATGCCTATGGAGGCCAGAGGAAAACCCTCAGGAGCCTGATATTCTCTCTCCTTCTACTCTACAATAATCACTTTCACCTCAATTTTGCTGGTTCTGATTTCCAGATTTTGTCAATTTCACTATGTTTATATAGAATGTTAATATGGAAAGAAGGGTATGCAAAGGCTCCCTGCTGATCTCAAAACTTCTTTGAAAGCAAAAAATTCATAATTACCCTTACATGCATATAGCACACACTGTGGGACATTCTAGAGATCCTTCCTCTCTGACTGTGCACATTTGCTAACTATAGATAGGGAAGCTAAGCTATTAGTGCTCCATAAAACTTTTATCATAGTGCAGAATTCCCAGTATATGTGGCAGTACTGTCAGTCTTGTAGTAGCCCTGCACATGTAACTACATGTAGCACAGAATAATATGCTAGTAATAAAGGACTATATTATCACTAACATGTTCTCAGTGCTACACATTTTATAATTTCAGAATGTACCTCTGTTTATGTATATAAAAAGCAACCTTCTCTGTCTTATATTTACCATGTTTCTCAATTATACCATTTTCTCATTCTTGGTTTAATCTTCTATCTTTTTGCTAATCATGGGTCGAAGTGTACAATATACACAACCAATGTCCTGCTAAGGGTTAGTGTCAAGTGACTAAACTGGAAATAAAATTAAAAGTGATTGGGAACTATGCCTTTTTAAAAAAATTTTTATTTTATTTTATTTTATTTACATTACAGATATCTCCTTACTCCATTTCCCCCTGCCCAGGAACACCCTATCCCATCCCCCCTCCTCCTGCTTCTATGAAGATGAGCCCACCCACCAACTCCCACCTTCCTGTCCTCAAATTCCCACACACTGGGCATCCAGCCTTCATGGGACCAAATATCTCCTCTCTCACCTATGCCTGACAAGGCCATCCTCCCCTACATATACAGCTGGAGCCATGGGTCCCTCCCTATGTGCTCCCAGGCTGGTGGTTTAAACCCTGGGAGCTCTGGTTGGTTGATATTGTTGCTCAACCCTTTCAGCTCCTTCAGTCGTTTCTCTAACTTCTCCATTGGGAACCCCTTGATCAGTTCACTGGTAAGCTGTGAGCATCCTCCTCTGTATATGTCATTCTGGCAGACCTCTAAGGAGACAGCTATATCAGGCTCCTGTCAGCATGCACTTCCTGACATCCACATCACCATCTACCTTTGGTGACTGCACATGGGATGGATACCCAGGTGGAATGGTTTCCAGACGGCCCCTCCTTCAGTTTCTGTCCCACACTTTGACTCCATATTTGCTACCTTGAATATTTTGTTACTCTTTCTAAGAAGGACCAAAGTACCCACACTTGGTCTTCCTTCTTCATGAGTTTCATGTGGTCTGTGAGTTGAATATTGGGTATTTCAAGTTTCTGGACTAATATCCAATTATCAGTTAGTGAATACCATGTGTGTTCTTTTGTGACTGGGTTACCTCACTCAAGATGATATTTTCTAGTTCCATCCATTTACCTAAGAATTTCATGAATTCATTGTTTTTAATAGCTAAGTAATATTCCATTGTGTAAATGTACCACATTTTCTGTATCCATTCCTCTGTTGAAGGACATCTGGGTTCTTTCCAGTTTCTGGTTATTATAAATAAGGCTGCTATGAACATAGTGGAGCATATGTCCTTGTTATATGTTGGAGCATCTTTTGGGTATATACCCAGGAGTGGTATAGCTGGGTCCTCATGTAATGCTATGTAAAATTTCCTGAGAAACTGCCAGACTTATTTCCAGAGTGGTTGCACCATCTTGCAATCTCACCAACAATGGAGGCATGTTCTTCTTTCTCCACATCTTTGCCAGTATCTACTATCACTTGAGTTTTTGACCTTAGCCATTCTGACTGGTGTGAAGTAGAATCTCAGGGTTGTTTTGATTTGCATTTCCCTGATGACTAAGGATGCTGAATATTTTTTAGGTGCTTCTCAGCCATTCGAGTTCTCTCAGTTGAGAATTCTTTGTTTAGCTCTGTACCCCATTTTTTCATAGGGTTATTTGGTTGTCTGGAGTCTAATTTCATGAGTTCCTTGTATATATTGGATATTAGCCTCTATTGAATTTGGGATTGGTAAAAATCTTTTTCCAATCTGTTGGTTGCCATTTTGTCCTATTGACAGTGTCCTTTGCCTTACAGAAACTTTGCAATTTTATGAGGTCCCATTTGTCAATTCTTGGTCTTAGAGCATAAGCCATTGGTGTTCTGTTCAGGAACTTTTCCCCTGTGCCCAAGTGTTCAAGGTTCTTCCTCACTTTCTCTTCTATTAGTTCAGTATATCTGGTTTTATGTGAAGGTCCTTTGGTTTTTTTGGTTTTTTGTTTTTTTGTGGGGGGGGTTGTTTGGTTGTTTTTGTTGTTGTTGTTGTTGTTTTGTTTTTCGAGACAGGGTTTCTCTGTATAGCCTTGGCTGTCCTGGACCTCACTCTGTAGACCAGGCTGGCCTTGAAATCAGAAATCCGCCTGGCTCTGCCTCCCAAGTGCTGGGATAAAGGCATGCATCACCACTGCCTGGCTTTATGTGTAGGTCGTTTATCCACTTGGACTTGTGCTTTGTACAAGGAGATAAGAATGGATCAATTTGCATTCTTTTACATGTTGTCCTCCAGTTGAACCAGCACCATTTGTTGAAAATGCTGTCCTTTTTCCACTGGACAGTTTTAGCTCCTTTGTCAAAGATCAAGTGACCATTGGTGTGTGGGTTCATTTCTAGGTCTTCAATTCTATTCCATTGATCTTCCTGCCTGTTTCTGTACCGATATACTATGCAGGTCTTTTTTTTTTTTTTTTTTTTTTTTTAATCACTATAGCTCTGTGGTACAGCTTGGAGGATGGTGATTCCTCCAGAAGTTCTTTTATTGTTGAGAATAGTTTTCCTATCCTGGGTCTTTTGTTATTCCAAATGAATTTGAAAATTTCTCTTTCTAACTCTATGAAGAATTCAGTTGGAATTTTAATGGGGATTGCATTGAATCTGTAATTGCTTTTGGCAAGATGGCATTTTTACCAAATTAATCCTGCCAATCCATGAGCATGGGAGATTTTTCCATCTTCTGAGATCTTCTTCGATTTCTTTCTTCAGAGACTTGAAGTTCTTTCATTTGCTTCGTTAAATTCACACCAAGGTATTTTATATTATTTGTGACTATTGTGAAGGGTGTCCTTTCCCTAATTTCTTTCTCAGCCTGTTTATTTTCACATAGAGGAAGGCTACTGGTTTGTTTGAGTTGATTTTATAATCAGCCATTTGCTGAAGTTTTTTTTTTTTTTTTTTTTTAATCAGGTTTAGAAGTTCTCTGGTGAAAGTTTTGGGGTCACTTAAGTATACTATCATATCTTCTGCAAATAGTGATATTTTGACTTCTTCCTTTCCTATTTGTATCCCTTTGAGTTCTTTTTGTTGTCTAATTGCTCTAGCAAGGACTTCCAGTGCTATATTGAATAGGTAGGGAGAGCTTGGGCAGCCTTGTCTAGTCCCTGATCTTAGTGGGATTGCTTCAAGTTTCTCTCCATTTAGTTTGATGTTAGCTACTGGTTTGTTGTATATTGATTTTACTATGTTTAGGTGTGGGCCTTGAATTCCTGATCTTTCCAAGACTTTTACCATGAAGGAATGTTGAATTGTCAAATGCTTTTTCAGCATCTAGTGAGATGACTTTGTGGTTTTTTTCTTTGAGTTTGTTTACACAGTGTATTACATTGATGGATTTCCAAATATTGAACCATCCCTGCATTCCTGGGATAAAGTCTACTTGATCATGATGGACGATTGTTTTGATGTGTTCTTAGACTCAGTTTGTGAGAATTTTATTGAGTATTTTTGCATCAATATTCATAGGGGAGATTGGTCTAAAGTTCTCTTTCTTTTTTTGGGTCTTTGTGAGGTTTAGGTATATGATTGTAACTTCATAGAAGGAATTGGGTAGTGTTCCTTCTGTTTCTATTTTGTGAAATAGTTTGAAGAGAATTGGTATTAGGTCTTCCTTGAAGGTCTGATTTGAATTCTGCACTAAAACCATCTGGTCCTGGGCTTTTTTTGTGGGGAGACTTTTAATGACTGCTGCTATTTCTTTAGGGATTATGAGACTTCCATTAATTCCACTGTGTCTCTGTTTAGTTTCTGTTTCCATGATCTTTCTATTGCTGAAAGTGGGGTGTTGAAATCCCCCACTATTATTGTGTGAGGTACCATGTGTCCTTTGAGCTTTAGTAAAGTTTCTTTTATGAATATGGGTGCCCTTGCATTTGCCGCATAAATGTTCAAAATTGAGAGTTCATCTTGGAAGATTTTTCCTTTGACGAGTATGAGTGTCCTTTCTTACCTTTTTTGATAACTTTTGGTTGAAAGTCGATTTTATTTGATATTATAATGGCTACTCCAGCTTGTTTCTTGGGACCATTTGCTTGGAAAACTGTTTTCCAGCTCTTTACTCTGAAGTAGTGTCTGTCTTTGCCACTGAGGTGCATTTCCTGTATGCAGCAAAATTCTGGGTCCTGTTTATGTATCCAGTCTGTTAGTCTATGTCTTTTTATTGGGGAACTGAGTCCATTAATGTTAAGAGATATTAAGGAAAATTCATTATTTCTTCCTGTTATTTTAGTTATTAGAGGTGTAATGATGTTTGTGCAGCTATATTCTTTTGGGTTTGTTTGAAGATTACTTTCTTGCTTTTTCTAGGTTGTAGCTTCTTTCCTTGTGTTGAAATTTTCCATCTATTTTCCTTTGTAGGGCTGGATTTATGGAAATTATTGTGTAAATTTGGTTTTGTCATGGAATATCTTGGTTTCTCCATCTATAGTGATTAAGAGTTTTGCTGGGTATAATAGTTTGGGCTGGCATTTGTGTTCCCTTAGGGTCTGTATGATATCACTCCAGGATCTTCTGGCTTTTATAGTCTCTGGTGAAAAGTCTAGTATAATTCTTATAGGTCTGCCTTTATATGTTACTTGACCTTTTTCCCTTACTGCTTTTAGTATTTTTTCTTTGTTTTGTGCATTTGATGTTTCGATTATTATGTGACCCGAGGAATTTCTTTTCTGGTCTAGTCTTTTTGGAGTCCTGTAGGCTTCTTGTATGTTGATGGGCATCTCTTTCTTTAGGTTAGGAAAGTTTTCCTCTATAATTTTGTTGAAGATATTTACTGGCCCTTTAAATTGGGAATCTTCGTTCTCATCTATACCTATTATCCTTAGGTTTGGTCTTCTCATTGTGTCCTGGATTTCCTGGATGTTTTGTGTTAGGGACTTTTTGCATTTTGCATTTTCTTTGACAGTTGTGTCAATGTTTTCATGGTATCTTCTGCACATGAGATTCTCTCTTCTATCTCTTGTATTCTGTTGGTGATGCTTGCATCTATGACTCCTAATCTCTTTCCTAGGTTTTCTATCTCCAGGGTAGTCTCCTTCTGAGATTTCTTTATTGTTTCTACTTCCATTTTTAGATCCTGTATGGTTTTGTTTAATTCCTTCACCTGTTTGGTTGTGTTTTCTTGCAATTTTTAATGGATTTTTATGTTTCCTCTTTAAGGGCTTCTACCTGTTTACCTGTGTTCTTCTGTATTTCTTTAAGGAAGTTGTTTATATCCTTCTTAAAGTCTTCTATCATCCTCATGAGAAGTGATTTTAAATCTGAGTCCTGCTTTTTTGGTCCAGGACCAAAACATGGAGTGTCCAGGACTTGCTATGGTAGGAGGACTGGGTTCTGATGACGCCAGATAGCTTTGCTTTCTGTTGCTTATATTCTTGTGCTTGCCTTTGTCATCTGGTTATCTCTGGTGCTATCTGTACTCACTATCTCTGACTGGGGACTGTCTTTCCAGTTATCTTGCTTGTGTCAGAACTCTTCAGAGTCCAGATATCTCTGTGATCCTGTGATCCTGAGCTCCTTGGTGGAAGAGCTCCTGGGACTCAGGCTTCCCCAGGCATCATGAAATCCTGCTGCTCTGAGTGCAGTGGGTCCTCAGGTGCTCTGAATGCAGTGGTTCCACCACTGTGCTGTTGCTCTAGGAAGGTTCAGGATAAGGTGTTGTCACAGGAGAAGACCTGCTAGGTGTCTGCCCCAGTCAAAAAGGGAACTATCTCTTAATTAGGCTTTTATTGCTGTGAAGAGACACCATGGCCAAGGCAAATCTTTTAAAGAAGACAGTTAATCGGAGATGGCTTACAGTTTCAGAGGTTCAGTCCATTATATTTGTGATAGGAAAGTTGGCAGCATCCAGGCAGATGTGCTGGAGAAGGAGTTGGGAGTTCTACATTTTTATCTGTAGGCAGCAGAAAGGGACTATGTGCTACACTGGGCTAGCTTGAGCATACAATATCTCAAAGCCCACCTCCACAATAACATACTTTCTCCAACAAGGCCCCACTTACTCCAACAAAGGCTACATCTCTTAATAGTGCTACTCGCTATGGGCCAAAGAATACAAACACATGAGTCTACAGGAAGTGGGGCTCATACTATTCAAACCATCACAGACTATGAAAGTGGAAAGTCAACTATAGTTATTTATTGCTGCCCAGGGTATCTCTTTTCACTGCAGCTTTGTCACTGAGGAACAAGAACATAATATCAGAGACTCTTAAAGGATGCTTCACTAAAGAAAAGGGGGCTAATAAATATCCAAGAAAGACATCCTGGTAGAAACCTCTAGAAACATGGACTGGAGACCATATACCATGTCCATCAACCCAGCACGATCTCCTCCATGACCAGAGAAACTCATCATAGAAAAGCCATTTTAGCTGCAGCTCACTGCAAGCTCTTAGCACCATACATGATTCAAGAAACTAGTGTTTGTTATATAAAGAGAGAAGAATGGTTGGGGCAGCTAAGGAATTCTTGGAACCTCTAGAAGAGTTGATTGTGGGTGGAAACCACCATCATATGTAATATGGGTGAACCTACCAGTGAATGCTTCACCTGTCTTGAAGCAGCTGTGTGAAAGTTTTGTACAGTAAGTAGTACCATGAGGGCTTGGGTAAGTTCTTCTGTGATGGTCACAAAGTGCTGAAATTGCGTAGCAGTACATTACTCAGAAAACATCCCCACCATTAAGTGATAATACATAAGTGTAGCTTCATCTGTAAGGATGGCCATGTTTCACACCTCTCACATGATCCCTGAAACTTTCATAGTTGGCTTCTGTGGGTGGGTATGAGATGGCTCCTGCATGTGAATGTAGTAGTTACGAACCTGATGCTGGTATGACTTTCTTCCTCAACTCAATTCACTTTCTCATCCTGCTTCCTGACATTACATTACAAATCAACTACTTGCACCTAAATCCAACTCCCAGTTGACTACTTCTGTCAAGTTTAAATTGGTCAGAAACCAAGAAAGCTTTAGAAATCACCAAAAAAATGAAATTTTATTGATGAAAACTAACTAGGGAGCAGCTATTCTATGATGTCATTAAGAAATATTGATAACAAGTAGTCTATATCACGGTTTACATCTATAGGTTCAACTAATGCCCCAGTCCACAGTCTTTTTGAGCATCACCTACAATGGTAGAGTAGAACTATTAGAAAGAAAAAAATAATTGCATCTGGACTCAATAGACTTTTTTGACATTATTCCTTAAATTGTGCAGTATAAAATTACATTGTAGCATTTGCATTGTATTCAATATTATAAGTAATGTGGGAATGATCTAAAGTATACTGGAGGATATGAGTGGGCTAAGTGCGAATACCATGCCATTTTAGTGAAAGGACTTGGGTGTCTGCACATTTGGTGTCTGAGTGGGTGTGGAATCCATTTCCCACTAAAGGACAGCAATATCCGCTCTGCCAAAGTAGTGAGCCACATGTACATGCACTAGGTCCAAACATGAACCAGGCAAGATTAGTACTTTCATGGCCCTATGGTAATGTGACAACACTGAGATTTATAGTCATCAAGCCATGTGCTCAAAGCTATAAAATTAGCAAGAGACCAAGAACATCAATATGCAGTAGATGTCCTGAGTTCTGGGCTGTGGGCATAGGGGTAAGGTGAACATCCATTTAAAAAACTCACATACCTGGGATCATGTAGAATGCAAACTCATTTTCTTGACAGTTGGGATGTTGGAGCTGCCAAGTTGCAGAGAGAGAGAGAGAGAAGAAGAGAGAGAGAGAGAGAGAGAGAGAGAGAGAGAGGTATTGGCAACAGTTGATTATTTGAGCCTGCTGTGTGAACTGGAAGCAACACTCTTCTTATAGATTCTGTGTTTGATGTATAAATAAATAATACAAATGTAAATTATAACCCCACTGTGCCTTCCTCCTTTTTCTACTGTTGGATATAAAAATGCATCTATAAACATCAGCTCCCGCTGGATACATCTTTGTGGTACCCTCTCAACAACAGCCTATAGTCTTTCTGAGCATCTCTGATTCATCAGCTACAAACACTAGGCATATTCTGTGAAGTAGAAGATGATGTCTGGAAAGGCAGCATCTCTTCCTCTCATCACCCCGGATATGTATAAATGATGGACAGGTCTGTACAGGGACAGTGCACATCAGAGGCACCCATTCTATTCAATGATGAACTGAACTGAGCTGTTTTCTACAAGTGACAGTGACAGGGTGGATTTGAGGAGAATGCCCCAAAGAGAAACTACTGTCCTTCTTCCTGTAAGAAGTCTTGCTTTTGGTTTATTGTCATTGTAATTATGACTGACTATAATGCTATGGCCCTTTAAATGTCAAATTCAGTCACAACTCAGATGAAAATACATGGTAAGATTATATATATCAGAGCAAGGAGAATCATCTTTTTCTACTATTCCTACAATTGCTATGGAAGGAAGAACACTAACAGATGAATAAATTAATACCTAAAGGTTGCCTTTTCTCCATGGAAGCCTTTATACCAAGATGAAATATTTTCATACAGCCGAGGTACTAGTTTACACAGTGGACTTTTCTTGAATGCTCTTTCGTGAACTCTGTCTTCAAAACCAAGCAAACAGCATCATTATAATCTGAATAGAGAAGAGTTGATGCCAGCCAGTATCCAACAGTGCTGAACTTCTGCATGTGTGAAGGACATGCCTACATCCTGCTGGCACTCAGCAAGTCTTTGAATATTAAACTCAGGAAGCCCAGAAAGAGTTTCCTAGACAACTGAAAGACCTTTGCATATTTGAGAAGCAAAGTGTTAATAATTGAACCGAACAAAACAGAACAGAACAGAACCGAATTGAATACTGAGTCTAACAGTAGCAAATAAATAATTACACTGTAATGTCTTATAAAACCAATGTGCAACTTTAAAACTATTTTTGCTATATATCCAAATAGCCTTTCAAAAAATATGGGAATCACTATGCTTTTCTAAAACGTGACTTTGCTCTGCAGAAGAAAATGAATCACCCAACCCCTGAATCTGTTCTGAAAGCTAGAACTCCCTAAAAGATTGAGAAGGAGTGTGTTGAGATCATGAGGGATATAATTTAATGTTCACTCAGAGGTGTTTCATCACTTCACTGTTGTGACCTTCCTTGTTTAGATGTGCCCAGCTCAAAAGAAGACCATCACACTTGGCCAGGACTGGGGTTAGATGAAGTATCTGAAACACTGATGGCAAAAATTGTAAGAAGGTGCTTCCTCTTTGGGTCAGTTGGTATGTGGTACAGCCTTGGAAAGAGCAGAGGCTGCTAAACACACATGTATTTCCCATAGCTCAGGTTAGTAAAGCCTGAGAGAAAAAGCTTCAGCTCTGGTCTGTGAACTGTTGTATGCAGTTCACCCTCATTCACCCACCAATTAATCAGCTCTGCTAGTATTTATTGAGAATTTGATATATACTTAGCTATTCTATGTTCATGGATGAAACAGATATACACCCCACTTTTGCTAAAGCAACCCAGACAATTTTTTAAACCATCACTTTAAATTAGAGCTGATGGATTTATTTATTTTCTACTTAAATAAATTTAAGTAGATTTCCACATGTCTTAATCCTGGGCAGAACAATGGCAGGGATAAGGCAAGAAGTGTAAAGAGTCTCTGAAACAGCATAGTTTTCTCTAATCTGAGTCAACTTCTTTCTTCTCTCCAATATTCAGTATCTGCCTGCACCCCAACTTACACTCTTCTGTATCCTCCTTGTAACCAACAATAAAGGAGCTTATACTGTACTGTCAACTCCAGACCCTTGGTAAGTTTACTGCACAAAGGCTGGGCTAGCCCATGTTTCATGCCAGCTTCACACTAACCATGTGTCAAATCCATGTAGTCTTCCGTGAGTGATCTAGGTTGTCCCAGTTACCCCTAACTGGCCTAGTGGAAAGAGAGAAAAGCATTCTGTAACCATAAAATAGTTCAAGATTCTGTTTGTAAGTATAAAGTCACAGCCTCCTGTAAAAAGTACATCACATAGCCATGATGGTTGTAGATGAATAGGGACATATACTACTACTCACTGCAGAGGGTATCAAAAACTGGGGAACCTACCACTGTTGTCAGGTTTTCCCACTGGAGACATGGTAGGGATACAAAACTTCAAATGTCCCTTGGAAAGGGAGTGCCTAACTTGGAAAAGGAAAAGCAGCAATGAGAAAAAAAACTATCTAGCATTTTCTAAAGTATTAATTCGATTTGCAGTGTTAGCAAACAGTTTGGAGTTGTATAGATTCCAGGACCAACTGGGAGAGTGGGTATAGCAATTCTGTAATGCTACCAATAAGACTTTGATCAAGCCTGAGACACACATTAATTCACCTAACACTTAGCACAATTCCAAAATGGAGTTACTGTGTACATTTCATTGCTTCATCTTTTTCTTTAAAGCAGGGAATTTAGGCATTGAGATAGAGTAACATTTTAGAGAAACACAGGAGTAAATTGTTAATGCTGGTTTGGGATTGTAAGGATTTAGCTACAGAATCTGAGCCCAATAATGCTGTACTCTAACCATACAGAATTACTGAGGATGAGACCCGGTTAGGCAGCATTCACATCTCTTGTTGACAATTGTTCTACCATATAATAGTATTTTTCTAGAGTCATCTAGAAAAGATGATGCCCCCTGTTTCCTTTGAAACCTTTGAGACCTTTGGCCTTGCTGTATCTCATTCAAATTAAAGCATAACTAAGTGAATAAGATATCCATGCAACCAGACTTCTAGTAAGGAGGTTAGAGATATTATTCACTTCTAGGAGCTAGTTATGTGTTTCTAGATGCTCACCTTTGACATTTTATCTATTTTTCTAGGATTCTTGAGCTCAAATGTAGGTCATAAACTGTCTTACATAACCAAAATTACATGAATCATTAAGGTGATGCCTGCCTTAGGAATTCCTGCCTACTGCCTACTCCCTTCTGTTCAGAATTCTTTCTCTTGCCCACACTAATAAGAACACTGAGAACTATGAGAGCAGCAGTCTGAAAATGCAATGCCTGATGACCTGCTCAGTAGATTTTTTTAAATGTATTTTGTGGGTCTTGTTGACAGTCTCCCACAAGGCTTACCTTTGATAGGTACTCCTTGTCTCTGTAATGTTTCCTCTTCTGTGTGTTCCTGTATGTGCGTAATTTTGTGTTCAGTGCCTCCAGGATATTACATGAAGAATAAATTCACTCAATCCTCCAAGAAATTGTTCCGAAAGAGTTTCTGATTTAGCTTTGTTTGCCAAGATGCCAGAATTGGAAATCAAACTGTTTGTGTTTTTTCATTTCAACTTTTTTTTTGGTATTAATAGATTTCTATTTCACAACAGGCATTTGTTGAAACCATTTTGTCTATATATCAGTTCTTTAAGTTGGTCAGTAAAAATGCCTGGTTATAAGGGAAGTGACTCAATTGCCTATGTGAAAATAGAACAAGCCAACCCAACATTCAGAGTACAGTTCTTTGACTATTGATTTGGTAGATTTTTGTCTACGGTAATGTTGACTAGATTACAAAGCCTTCCTGAACCTTGGCTTACTCATGTAAGAAGAGAGAAGAAAGAAGAAAAACTCCAAGAAAGGACATAATATATATCTCATTCATGTTTTGTAAAAAATATGAGTGTCAAGTACTTTGTAAAGTACCTGGAAAATATTAAGATGTCAAGAAGTATTTTCCTCTTTTCTAAACACAGATTAATTCAAACTGACTGAGCGGCTGCAGTATACCATGTCACAACACTCTACCCTGTATCCCAATGCTTGCTCTACTCTGTAGCCAAACACACTACACCAAATCATAACACTCTACACTACATCCCAATACTATACAATACCATAGAGTTCTATACTGTATCCCAACACTCTATACTATATCCCACGTGACAGCACATCACAAGACTCTGCATTGTATCACCATTTGCTATACTATACTGTAACCCTATACTGTATCACCATATTCTATACTGTATCACAAGACTGTATATACATAATAACATCCTATACCATATCACAACATTCTACATCACATCATAACACTACACCATATACTACACACATAAAAAGACTCTACACTGTATCACAATACTCTATACCATATTTCAACACTCTGTGGAACATTCCAACACCCTATAGAATGTCACAAAACTCTACAAAATATCACAACACTCTTATTGCATCATAATACTCTATACCATATAACAATACTCTATACCATATCATAACACTATACATCGCATCAGTATACTTCATACCATATCACCATACTTTATTATACATCACAATACTTTGCACCATATCTCAATACTTTATACAATATAAAAAACACTGTCCTTCTAGAAAAGGTCTTACTATGCCATGTAGCCCATACTGAAATCTAACTCATCACACACACACACACACACACACACACACACACACACACACTACAGAAACATATGCACATGTATACACACATGCATACACACCCAGGCAGACAGACACACAGACATCTCTCTACCAATGATGTCACTTCTTAGAGCCAGTTTCTTTATTCTCTTCTTCTGCTCATGAATATGGAATATGTGGTGTGCATAGATGTGTATACAAGTATTAGTGTGTGTGTGTGCCTATGTGTATATACATGTGGAGGTCCACAGTTGATGTAAAGAATCTTCCTTGATCCTCTATTATTGTTATCATCATGATCACCATCATCATTATGATTACTAGTATTCAACATCTTTCAGTCAAACTGGAGCTTGCCGATATGGCTAATCTCACTATACCAGCTGGCTTGATTTGGAGTACTCATGCCTTTACTTTTCAAGGCTGTACTTGCAGGTAAGCTGCCATGTCAAGCTGGCATTTATATGGGTTCTGGAGATTTGAACTTCAGCCTTCTTGTTTTGACAATAAGTAATTTAACCACTGAGCCTTTTATGGCAAAATTGATATGGCAAAATTGATATTTCAAATCCCTTCCCACTCTTAGACATTTTATCATTGAATGTTCTATCCTGTATAGTATTTATATTCAAGTTTTTAATGGTCAAAGCTATATTCATGGATAGATTTAGTTATATATATATATATATATATATATATATATATATATATATATATATATATATATAATCTATGTGTTTCCATTTTGTCCATTCTGAACAGTTGTTCTTGGGTTGAATTGTTATTGAGGATGAAGAGGATAGGCTCAGAGCAGCTCTTTGCAGACTGTCCAGGACAATCTGACAATGACGTTTCAAGCCTGTTCAATGACTCCTGTCTGTGTTTTTATCTCCTGAAAGATGTGCTTTTTGACAGTTGTAGTATTTTAAATGGGGGTTGGTCACATTTTTATAGAAATCATGAGATGCCTGAAGATCATGAATGAAAGAGCTTGAGTCAACTGACACATCACTGTGACAGCAGTTAACTCAGTGTAGACATTCATCATGTTTATTGCTCTTCCCCAGAGAATTGCAAAGCAACAAAACACACTTGCAAAGTCTCCATCAAAAGAAACAACTGTTTCACAGTCACCAACTTGTTCCCTGATGTTTTATTCATGAAACACAGAAATATAATTCTACTTTCAATATCCCCTCAACTAAAATATCCATTATTTGATTTTTAATGTAGCAAACTGAATCTATAGGCCTTTGACAAGAAGACAAACTTCCCATGGCAATGTTGCCTTTGGTTTCTTTGAAACATTTGTTACTTTTATATTTGAATATCTGTACAGATGGATAATATTTACTCTCATTCTATTTCTGAGAAAAATTTAAAGTTTCAAGGCCTTTCATGGGAAAACTAATAGTAATACAGGTAATCAAAACACAAAATAAGTTCAGTTTCACTGTCCCTTATGATCGTTCCCTATGTAGTGATTACTCAAGGGACTGATTTTATAGATAAAGAGAACAATAGTGTAATGTTTCAAAAACATCCAAACAACATAAGCTTGCAAATCAGTACTAAAACGTAATGAAATCATTCCTAATAACATACCGGGAGGACTCACAGTTGCTACTTCAAAGACAGTCTTTCTTCCAAGATTAAAATATTTCCCTAGTTAGTTGTCACGGACAATTAATTTATAATGAGTAATATATAAAAGAGTTTGGAACAGCTCCTCAGAGGTAACAGTGTTATGGATGTGTAACTGCAGCTGAACAATTTGAGACCTTTCCCAGTGCATCGGATTTACAATCAAAGACAAGTGACAGTCTTGGTTTACTGTACTTCTCAGCTTTGAGTACAAACATATTTCTGTAAGACTCTTTTAACTCTACTAGCATTTTTATTTCTTTCCAAGTCTATACTATGAACAAATTTTGTTTCTCTGTGTACTTAGCAGTGGCCTAATTAAACATGTAAAAATCCTTAGACAGCCAAACATCTGAAACAAAACAAGCAGGTTCACCATCAAGTCGATGATTCTATTCCTATTTTGTCTACCTAAGAATGCTATTGTGATTGATGCTGTTGAAAAATTAAAAATCTTTATCAGAGTGGAGTACAGGAAAAGAGAAGGTGTGGTGGTTTAAATAAACTTGGCCCAGGGAGGTGTGGCCTTGTTGGAGTAGGTGTGGCTTGTTGGAGGAAGTGTGTCACTGAGGGAGTGGGCTTTGAGACCTTCCTACTAGCTGCCTGGAAGCCAGTCTTCTCCTGTTTGACTTCAAACAAGTGGTAAAACTCTCAGATCCCCTGATGCTGTGCCTGCCTGGAGGCTGCCACACTCTCACCTTGATGATAATAGACTGAACCTCTGAGCGTGTAATCCAGCCCTTAAATGTTTTCCTTTATGAGTTGCTTTGGTCATGGTGTCTCTTTACAGCAATGGAAACTCTAAGACAGAAGGTAATTAATGAATAGAATAGAGCTGGAGGTAGAGATGTTCACCAGTACTCTGGAAATATTAGAAAAATGTTACTTTATGCCTGAAAAAAAATGACTTATATGCCATACATTGAGGGTTATCTATTCCAAGTGATGATTTTGTGGTCTTTTCCTACTCCTTGCTGTGGATTCTGGAGTATTTATTATTACTAAGCACTCTGATATTTAGTCTCACTTCCTAGTTGTTTTCAAGTTCCTTGACTCTGGATTGAGTTCCACAGGTGAGCAGCAGTGTCATACCATCCACAAGGAATATCATACAGGCAGAAACATTCTCTTGGGTGCCATGATCAGAAGCTTAGGACGAAACCTTTCAGAATACTTGTACATCTTAAACCTCAGCATCTCTTAGAGCGTTGCATATAAACGAAGCTCATGTAAGCTCTTCTGTACCCACAGCAAGACAAGAACCAAGAGATGATTATTTCTCTGGAGTTGGGTCACCATCCTCCTTTCCCTTCTCCTTCCTCTTCTAGTAACCATTTATGCTTCATCATATATGGACTTTGTCCTCCCAAACAAAAACATTCAGAAATATCTAAGTGCTATTCTGCAAGAATTCCAGAAAAGAAATACTTAGCTGTCTTTCTAGAACATGAGTAGAAGGAATGTTAAACTTTTCCTTGAGTATCCTATAGTAGAATTAGCATAAGAAAATGGGATGATATTGTAATAAATGTTTCTTCTTTGCAAGCCATCATAAGGAGCTGGAATTTGTCATTAAAGTGGCTCTCATTAGCGCCCTGAAGAATAAAATGCAGGAAAGAGCAATGACTTCATTACTGGGGCCATTCTTGGAAACTTAATTCAAAGGCAACATGAACAATCCTCTGGGAGGTGGACATCTGTGACAGCATGAATGAGAAGTATCCACTAAAGGCTCATACATTTGAACACTTCCTCTGTGTTGTCAGTTGGGGACTTTGGGAGATGTGGCTTTGCTGGGGAAAGTACATCACTGGGCCAGTCTTTAAGAGTTTGAAGCCTCACCTCCTTTTAGTTCTGCTTTTTGTCTCTGATATAGATATGGACCAAGCACAGAAAGAACGATGAGGCAACATGACAAAATACACAAGGTATACAAGAACTGTGGAACACTCAGCCTTGAAAGAGATTTTGGCAGCATCTAACTTCACACATCACAGCAGCATAGGGTTTATTCTGTGATTTTGAACTATGCTCTTGTGAGTTATGATGAGATTCTAAAAACTGCAAATGAATGGAATTTACTTCTCTAAACATGTGTTTCAGTATTTACCAGTTAGAAGAAGGACATATTCCCAACTTTACCACATTCTGGGTCTGGGGGATATAAGAGTGAGCATTGGGGCTCACAATGTTGCTTCATCCACTTTTGTGTCTCCTGAACCTACACGATTTTCAAGAAGTCACTTAACACTCCTTTCCTCTGTGGATTGAATGTGAAAAAAGCCACAATTCTAATTATTTTTGTGAACTCCAAAAGTAGACACAGTGACAAAGGCGAAGAGTCAGACAAGGGTGTGTGGTGACACCCTTCACAGCTCTGCTCCAGATGTCCATATCAATGGAAACCAATGACACCCACATCCCAACTGTATTTGATTGACAATTGTTGTAAAAGTATATTATGTGAACAACAAGACTGTCAGATGAAAGTATATTTTTTACGGTTATTAAGGTATCCATGTAAATGAAGCACCTGAGCAA
The DNA here is from genome assembly GCA_021653895.1 of Mastomys natalensis. Taxonomy (NCBI): domain Eukaryota; kingdom Metazoa; phylum Chordata; class Mammalia; order Rodentia; family Muridae; genus Mastomys; species Mastomys natalensis. The sequence goes on from JAJTUV010001117.1 coordinate 868,376, forward strand.
CCTGATGAACTCTATTGTTCCAAGTGCCTCCTAAATGTAGCTTTCTCTCTGTCCAGTATAGACATGATTACTACCTTCACTCTATTTTTGTGAAAAGTTTTTGTTTCATTAAAAAAAATGGTTATAAATAGTAGTCAGGTTTCCTTGGAGAAACCAATAGGACATATATCCTTTTGCATGCATATATATGTATACACATGTATATATATTATATGTATATGTATATGTATATGTATATGTATTTAGATAATGTTATTATGATGTATAGTAGTTGTGTGTTGTGTGGGAGGAGAGTATTTAAGATGAAATGTTAGCTTTATGGACATTGGGTAAATCTAAGATCTTCATGGAATCTGCATGCTGTCAGCTGACAGGACTGATGAGGTGTCAATAGGATAAATTTGAGGAAGTGTCTTTCCATTTTAGTCTGTTACCAGAAAATTGGCTGATATGACTTGAAGGCCATCAACAGGGAGATTCTCCTTCTTCATCAAGGAAATGTTTTACCTTTAAATTGTATTAAATGTTCTTCATTTACTCCTTGTAATTTTATGCTTGTATACAAACTATCTTGGTCATATTTATTTGCAAACACCCCACTTCACTACTGAGACATCTCCTTCCCATCTTCATGTCCTCTACATTTTAATTTTCTTTTTTTTTTTTTCTTTCTTTCTTTCTTTCTCTTCTTTCTTTCTTTCTTTCTTTCTTTCTTTCTTTCTTTCTGCTGTTTGTAACATACCCAGTTCAATAAACATTTCTTGTTGTAGTGTTGACTACTCTTGATGGTTTAGTCTTTTGTAGGTCTTGCACAGGTAAGCATAATTGCAGTGACTTCAGGGGTGCAAAAGCCATAACATGAACAGAATATACCCCTACAGTACAGAGTATAACATTAACAGCATCACAGTAGTCCCATGTCAGGGAACAGTCAACACTGGCAATTGCTTCTCTGGAACTGTTGGATAATGAAACTTCTGCTGGATAGCCACTTTGGATAACAGGTCATATTTTCTATGCAGCATTAATCTATCAGCAGGAACACAAATATTTAGAAGGTAGTTTGACATGTCAATTTATTAAAGTAGCAGGCAGCCCATGACGTGGCCAGCAATAAATTTTTGACAATGTTTACAATATCATCTATGAGCTTTCCAGTGTGGAGGAGGCCTCAAATTCAATCAAAAAGCAGTTGGTTATCTTCACAACCTTCATGACACTGTTGTACCAAAAGGCACATCTTGCTTGGCAGGCCAATATTGTAGCATTTCACATTTACTTCTGGGCAGTACTACTGATGGCCTTATTTCACAGCAACCTACATACTAGCTTCTGGCTCTGTAAAAGCTATTTAGCAGGGAAGAAGTTTCTAGGTCAGTTCCAGATTACTTTTCTACGCCCTGAAAACAAAGTGCACTGTATCTTCAGTAATAAGTCACATTATCTAGTTATCATAGACAACCAGCATCAATGGAAATAGCTTATGCTATTTGAGGGCCTCTGGAACCTTTCTGACCAATAAATAACTCATAGAAAGATATCCAACAGATGGCACTAAGATTTTCATTTAATAATCCATGTCTGCTGGGAAAGCATTTCCAACCATGCAGACTACCTATGTTCAAACTCCTGTTTTTAAAGAGTGTACTTTTAATTAGTTTACAAAGTAGAGGGTTTCTGTAAAGGATTGTTTTATACCTCTTGAGTATTGTTGAAATTACCCACTTATAGATATTCTATGATTTTTTTTCATTTTTTGTATGAACTTCTATTTTCCCTGAAATCCATGCATTCCCCATTTATTTATTCCTTTTCTTGTGGCTGTGATATGGTAACCTGGCAAAACCAACTCAAATGCAAAAGGATTTATTTCAGCACATTGTTTAAGGAGTTGGCCACATTCTATCACCAACCAGAAAATAGAGAGTAATAAATTTGCTTGGCTCATTTCTTTTTACTTAAAAGAAGAAATAATGCTGTCCACTTCCAGGATGAAACTTCCTACCTCAGTCAGCCCATCAACACAACCTCTCATAGGTACAGCCAGAGGCTCAGTAGTCCCTCAGAGATGTGCTTGTAGGCTTGTCTTCTAGTTAATTCTAGATCTTGTAGGGCCAACAGCTAAGACTAACCATCCCACCATTCTGTTGCATTGTCACCACTTTTCTCATTGTTTTAATTTCACTAATTTTACATTCTTATATTTATGATATATTTCTTACAATCTGCATATAAAAATATGATTTATATGAAATCTTTTGGTATTACAAACAATGGTACAAGTTTTAGACATATCCTGGTAGCAGTTTGTGTTTTTTTTTTCTGCTATCTCTACAGAGTTTTAGCTATGGCTTTGATACAAAAATGGTAAGTGTTTATGAACATCGGCATCAAGGGAGGCACACCCTTCTCTGGTACCCCAACAGTGAAGAAGAGCTGCTGTAGTCTCATCAAGTCTCTCCTCCATGTACTTTTACTATGACTGAAGTTTATCATCTTATTGAATGTTCAACTCATTTACATTTATTGTTTCTGCAATCTGTCAGCAACACCTGAAATCCCATTCCTGGTTTGAGGATCCTAGGTCTTCACATCTTAATTCAAGATCCTATCTCAAATAAGTGAAGGCTATAGTGACTACTTCAGATACCCTTTTCTGCTCTGGGAGTGCAGGTGCTAGAACTGAACTAACTCCTTTCGTTAGACAGATAGGCCATGTCTTGTTGCATCACTCTTTAGGAACTTGGCTCTTGTACTTTAATGCAATCTCTCTTCTGTGAGCTCCACAGAAGAGAATTTTTATCTTTTTATCCTGCTTGTATATGTGGACTGTTGCAAACAAGCTCCAGAATGGCAGAGATGCTACCTTGCAATGCGCCTTCCAATTTATTTCAGAATAGCAATGTATTTTCCTCTTCTCCTGTATTACTATTCAGCTACAATCTAGATAAGATGTCTAAACAAAAAAAAAATTAAGATTTTTTTTTTAGGTTTTAATTATGTGTATGTGGGCAGGAAATATGAACACATGGGAGCAGCATCTTTGGAGACCTGAGGTGTGTATAGGTGGTTATGAACCACCTCATATGAGTAGTAGGAATTACATTTGTCCTCTGCAAAAGCAGTATGCTAATTTAACTCCTGAGCCATCTCTCCAGCCCTTGAGTAGAAATTTTAAGTGGCACTTTGAGCCTTGAGAAGCAGAATACTTCAGCATAGATAGTTTGTCACACCAAGAGACAAAAGTGTTCGAAATTGTACTGTCACAAATATGGAAACAGAGATTCGACTGTGTATAAGCTTTGTAGTATGGTCAAGTTCATGAAGATGACAGCAATGGCTTTTTGGCTCACAGCTGAATTCCCAGGACCCACTGCAGAAACTGGATGTATGAATGCTCCACAGTACTTTTGGGAAGAGTACAAATGTATGTGGACAAATAATGACCTTGAGATGAATAGTACAGTGGAAATTAAGAAGTAGATGCAAACACCAGGGAAGCAGCCCTGGGGAAGTTGAACATTTGTGCCAGGATCAATATTCAGCTCAAGTTGTAGCTGATCCAGCAATGTGTAAGTAACAGATCAATTGAAAAGGTGAGTTACCTGTGGTCATTGACTAGAAATAATACAATAAAGTTACTTCCATTTCCCATTTATTTAAGAACTGGTGATAATGTGACAAGGAAAGATGACTGAGTTAGGTATTTAGGAGGCAGTAGCAAAAATATTGCAAGAACTACCTAAGGGTGACAAATGGGAAGCTGGTAAAATCAAAGTGATCTACAGCTTCATTCCTGCCTAGGTGGAATAAGACTTGATTTATATTCTCTGATCACTCCACCCCTTTTCGAAAGGCTAAAGAACTGGAAAATGTATAAAGAAGTATATGCTGACGTTAGGCAACAAACCATGTAGTATACTCTCGGAACTAGACAAAGTGGACACAGTGAGCCTCACTGCTCCTTCAGCTGTTCTATTTAGAGTAAACCATTAGAATATATGACAGAGAGGAACCAGCCATGTCTGTATGTCACCAAGTTAAGGTGTGCAAGTGGGAAATATTGAAACCTAGACTTGTAGAGTTTGGTCTCCTTAGAACCAGAGAAAACAGAGTTCCTAAATGAAAGGAAGATAGACAGACAGACAGCCAAAGACAGAAAGACAGAAAGACAGAAAGACACAGACAAGAGAGAGGCAGAGAGACAGAGACACAGAGAGGGATGGAGCAGGAAAAGAGCACACACTTGATAGTATAACTTGCTTAAGTTTTTCTAGAAACAACTAAGACCAAAGAACTTTCCAGTAAGGGCAACAACCCTGTAGACCACACAAAACTGGACTTGTGCCTTACCCCATCCTTCAGAGTGAAGAGAAGCCTTCTAATTATGTTACACATGTAACTTATTGAGATGGCTATGACTTTAATAGTTGGATGGAATTATTCCCAGAAATGAACTCACCTGTTTCCATTTCTTAAAGCCTAAAAGCCTCAAAAAATCCCAGAATATCCCTTGAGACTAATACTAATCCAGAAATGATTCCATGGGTCATTTTGAAACTCATACAATTTATACAACACCACAGAGGTAATATTCAAAATTATCAGACATGTAATGAAACAAGAAATAATAATAACATCATTAAATATATAGTCATAAACAAAATAATCAATGTATGAACTGACTTCGACATAACAGAAATGATAAAGTGCTTATTGTAACTGAATGTCAAACGGAACGAGAATACATGAGCAAGCTAGGGAGGTGTACATAGCATGTGCAACATACCCATCTGGGCTTTTAGGTATTAACATCGAGTATCAGAAGTAAAAATTACATTAAGTTGTGATTAGAGAATACTATTATAACAGAAAAAATCAGTGGATTTATGAACACAGTAATAAAACTACTAAACCTGAGACACACAGAGAAAAGGGCTCTGGAAAATACTAACAACTGCAGATAGATAAGATGCCCAATCCCAATACAAGCACAATTCCGATGCTATCTCTCTGTTTCTTGATTTTAAGCAGTGGTACATGACTAAATGTATAAAAATCATGACTGTCTACTAAAAGTAATGTGGATTTTTATGTATGTAAACTATAATTTTAAAGTAACAAAATTGATAAAATTTTAACACACATAATGAATTTTAGAAGTTTTCATTCCTTGTTTCCTCCTCCTTCCTGCTTGAGCCCTTATACCCAAGTTCCCTCGTACTTTTATCTTTGTTTCAGTTTTGTGATCCATTGGGATTGGGGATGCTTGAATGAGCATGGGTGAGGATTATAAATTTAAAGAGCAATACTTTAAAGGTTGGAGGAAGTGATGAGCTGGCAGCTGGACCAAAGCTGAACTTGTAGCAAACTACAGTAAGCTTCCTTCAATCTGAGCTTGATGCTTTCCTTTCAGTCCTTCACAAACAGAGAACAAAGGTTGCCTAGTCCAGCCCTGGTCTTACTGTTGGTGGGAAGGAAGACAGATCACTTAGTCATCTTGGGATTTAGTCTATTCTTCTTGAGAATATAGCTAATATCAATCCTTCCTTTTTCTTAGTCCATCTTGAAATGAATAATGGAGGATTTACTGAGTGGCAACTCATTCCAGGGACTGTTAGAAACAGACCCAAGAGCTGCCCCCAAGGTACTTGATCATAGAATCCAGGATCTATTAGAGCAATAGTAATGCCTGGAGACCACTTGCTGCTAAGGTTCCCCGGAGTGATAATGGCAAGTTGAGAGGGTTTGTTAGTGTCAGAACTACTAGTGTGACCCAGGTTTCCCTGTGTAAAATGCGGACCAGTTGTCAGCATGTCTAAAACTAGGAAGAACCTTTTAAGCTTCCCCAAGCAAAGATACTTCTTTTTTCCTGAGGTACAAAACCTCTTTAGAATCAGATGCTTGTAGAAGACAAGCTTTACAGATTATTCTTCCTCTCCTGGAACCATGTTTTAAAAGAATATCCACCAGTTGTCTATACTTTCTAGTGGAGGATTTTATATATAAGTTGAATTTTTCTAAAGAAATTGGAGACTACTGGAGCATTCAGATGGGTAGACACCCATTGAACATAAACACTGGTTTCTAATAGCATCAAGTCCTAGATCTCCATCCCCAGAAAACCCATCTCTTTTACTTTATGACCTATGTGGACCCCTAGAGGTATTCCATTTGCAATCCCTGCTGTAAGCTTATGGATTTTTCCTTAATGACTAGTTTTATGATCCACTGAGATTCTTTTGAGCAGTCTGTCTTCAAGTATATTGTGAGGGCAAGCAAGCATCAGCACAAAATACCAGCAATGCAGCTGCCCAGACAGACTGCACTGATGTTCAGTATTGAAGCTATGCTTTTCCAGGACAATTGAAGACACAGGAAGTGGAAGAGAATGCATATATATGTGCTGAAGGCATTATTCTCTTATTTTGATGTGTAAATTTAAAATCTTTGATTAAGCCATACTTCTCAGTTTAGGAATGCACGAGAGAGAGATATCATTTCTTCTTCCCTTTCAGGCTTTGCCTTGGAATTCAACCTAGTTCCATGAATTGGCCAAGCAAGGACAAGGCAGGACATCTGCACAGAAAGATACCAATAAGTCAAGCTGACTCCCATGACTGGGCATATACTTATTGTTATTATAGATATGTTTAAACCATTGTCATGAAATCTGTCCTATGCTCTCTAAAGTGTTTTATGAAAGGATAAAGTGGATTATCACTTAGAGTTGATAGGCCTTGTTTGGAGAGCTGGCTGCTTGGTGGGTTTCATGGCTGTTACTGTAGCAAGCCAAGCTACCACAGAACGGTTCCATAGGATCTCCACTGTGTGTAGATGTAGAGTGTGTAGTGTAAGTATAAATGGTGTTTCAGTGCAAGCCGTACATTCTAATATCAGGACCCCAGTGGCATGAGCCCTGCATGAAAACCTAAATGCCCTGTATATTCCTATCCACAGGCTTAGAAGAATTGGCAGCTTTGTGTTATCAATTATACTTGGATAATAGGGAAAGAAAGCACTTGTAGCCTATACTACATGTTATACAGGGTTCAGTTACACCTCTCCAGACTCATGCCCAGTTGGAATGCAACCTTAATTTTAAATTAGAGATTTTTTGTAGCTGTAATTACCTAAGTTGCCATGAGGTCATACTGCATTATGGTGGACTGAGATCCAGTTACTGACTCTTGATAGGCAGAGAGAAAGAGAAGACACATAAACAGAGGGAAGAAGGTCATACAAAGATCAAGGTACTTGTAGTATATAAATCTGTCAAGGAGCACTGAGGGATATTGATAGACAGCAAAGAGCAGGAGATGCAAGGAAGGTTTGTTTCCAAAGACAAGGAAGAATCATAGCTCTGGAACTCATTCTGTAGTAATTCAGGCTAGCCACAAATTCAGGTACTAAGGTGTGAGCCACCACTGCTGAGATGTTTTTGCTTTTTTAAGCTGTCTGATTTGTGGTGATTTGTTATAGCAGTCCAAGGATTGTATATAAATTGTATTGCAGACTTACAGTTGAGGAGGAATGGCTGCTAATGCTTCCCAACTGAGAAGCATCATTGTGTAGCTTGGGCTTGCCTACAGGTAAGATTAGGATGAAGGAAGGTTCACAGGATTTAAGGGTTCGTTGTAGAGAGAATGAACAAGAAAGACTTAACAATGTTAGGGTGATGTGTAAGTTACTTTGCATGAAGCAATTCCTATTGAGGAAATACTGTAGCACCTGTATTACTTATTTTTCTTATTACTTTGACAAAATACCTTACCAAGAAGGGTTTATTTTGCTTCAAATATTAAGTTTCAGTCGATCAAATTGAGAAGACATGGTGGAAGAGGTTGGGGTGGCACTACAGGTCACATATATTGCCAGTCAGGGAAAAAAAGGGAGATGAATGCTGGCATTTGGCTCAATTTCTTATTTCTCACTCACCCAGAGACCTCAGCCCATGAGATGGTACTTACTAAGGTTAAGGTGATTCTTCAATCATCACTTAGCCTGATCTAATAATCTTCACAGGTATACCTAGAGGCTAAAGTAATCTGGGTAACCTCTCTCAGGTATGCACAGAGTCTTGTTTCCTGGGTGGTTCCAGATCCCTCCAAGCTAGCATTTGATGATAATCATCACAGACAACTTTCTACATACAGGTAGTGTATAGTATACAACACCCAAAGGGTAAAATTACGAGACCCAATGTCTAAAATAATGCCTTCTTAAATTACTGTGTCTAAATGTATAACCCTTCTATAATACAGATTTATAAGAGTCCTCTTATGAAGGCAGCATCCTGGACAAGAGAACGGGCAAGATGAAGCGTGCGGGAAGAAAGGAGAAAATTAATAGAGGAAGAGATTGTGGAAAATTCACAGTTCATGTGGCTCAGAGTAAGGTTTTAGCTCAAAGTTTTAGAATCTGGCAATCCAAAACAATTGAGAAGAACTCCTTGTCAGACTCTTGGATACCAAAAGGCAGTGTATAGTACCATTGATGTGTGTGTCAATGTCTCTCTTCTTCCTGCCCTAATCACTGCCATCACAAGTCAGAGTCCACCCCATCCTGTAAACTTCTTCAAGACTTCCTTTGATGCCCTTTCAAGGCTCCTCTTTCCTCAGTTTCCTTCAAACTCTTTGCCACAATAAGAGGGTCAGTCTGACAAGGCAGAACAGTTCATGTATGGAGAAATGAGTGAATATTTAATTACTAGGGAAACTGACCAAATTAAGTAGGTAAATTATCATTGTCTTCAAATGTAAGGTTGGAGACAAGATCAAGGATCTCCAGCAATTAATGAATTCTACTGCTTGGTGTGTATGGGGGTGGGGATGGGAGCTGCTATACTAAGAAACACTAAGCCAAGCTTCTTTGCACAGTCTATTGCTTCAGTATTTCTCCCACTTGAGAGTAGATCTATTACAGCAGAAATACAAAAAGAAATAAAGAGACAATACTCAGAAATGTACTTCAAACGATATTTGGAACTTCATATTTGAGAACTCAACTAATAAGGATAAAGAAAACCTTTAAAAATTGCTCTTTTGCTGAGTATATGTAGATTCTTCCTGTCATTATTACAATCAATACAGACTAACAACTTGTATATAACATTGTATTAGGTAGTATAAGTGATCCAAAGATCATTTAAGATATGTGAAAAGATGGACATAAACTATGCAAATACTGTCACTTTATATAAAATACTTGAGCATTCATGGGTTTGAGCATCCTCGAGGACCCTAGGAACAACTCCTGGAGCAACTGTGAGATGACTGTAAGAGTTATAAATTATAATTGAAAGATTGACTTCAAGAAGTGAGCCTTTTGACGCCAACCACTAAAAAAAAAGAAAAATACAAATGTGTGATATGATTATGTGATTAATCCTGTCTTCAATACAATGCATATCTTCTGGTTTTGCTAGAGTAAGATAGGGAGTAGAGAAGCAAGAGCCAGGGAAGGAATGCCAAGAGAGTCTCCTTGAGTTTGCTTCTGTAATAATGCACTTGCTCTGTGCTGAAAAATTCCCTCATCCCCTGGATCTTCATCCTCCCATAAAGCAGCAATGAACTTTGGTAGCCTGAGTGTATTGCACTGTCTCTCTCTTGTTTCTTTGACATCTCAACACTTTCATTTTAATATTGATACTTATTAAGTTCGGTTCCAATTACCTAACCAAAATGTGCTATTTGTTATTATAATTAATATGTGTATTTTAAGTGAACAGAAAGTAATCTTTAATAGTACAATGGTTGGACAGCTGCTCCTAGGACTATCTCTGAATGCCTCATGTGAATAGTGTTGTTTGAATAGCCAATTGTTGTATTCATTTACAAATAGAGCTAGTCAAATGGATGAACTTCAACCCAGCCTCAATCAAACAGGACATATACCCATTGCTGGACAGCATGGAAAATATATTTTCCTTGATTGTAATATATAGTTTGAAGAATCTGTGCCAATAGAAGAGAAACAAGAAACCAATAGCATCACTTAGGAAAGGTGAAGGACAGTACAGATAGCCACAGAAACATTTTTTTCCTCACCAAGAGAGCATAAACCTGCATGCTAACCTTAGTCAGAAGCTTTTCAAAGCACACTACACTTGCCTAGAAGGAAGAAAATAAATTAACATTCACTGCAATCTCTACTTTCATACTTGTTCTGATTAGAAAAAAATTTGAGTTTTGTCTTCCAAGGATGATTGACTTTAATTTTATTCATAAAGTTTGGCTTATTTGTATATCATTCCTCCAGAGGATTTTGTTTTTAATTGAGAAACAACACTGTTAAGTAAGTACATATTTCCTGAGTGGGCTATCACTCCAAATATGAAACAAGATTAAACTTGACAAACATTTTCTCCCAAATGGCTGGTCCTTGTTTCATACAAGGGTAAAACCAATGGCATAGGAATTACACACATACACCTTCAGTACAGAGCATTCCACTAGGTGAAGATTAGGACAACCTCATAGAAAATTATTTACTTTCAATCTCAAACATAGCACAGTCAGTTTAAAGAGACCAGATTAGATTATGGCTGGTAAAAGGAATCTAAATGATTTATGGATTATAAATACAAGTCATGAAAATTGAAAAGAGACAGTCTGTCTTGGTAAATCAGTAGATTAGTCCTGGTTGAGAGCCTGTTGTTCCTCAGAGATGAGGACAAGATGGAAGAGAAGTATATTTTCACCAAGAACAACTCTTCCCTCTGAACTCCAGTGAAGACAATGCACAGTGCTGAAGGCTGGAAACCATTCTCCCAGGGGACCCCCTGCTTTCAGGAGGGGAGGACAGAGTGTGTGGAGCCACTGAGTCCGTGGTGCATGGTGCTCTGGGATCTTGGGTCTTCACTGAGTCCGTGGTGCATGGTGCTCTGGGATCTTGGGTCTTCACTGAGTCCGTGGTGCACGGTGTGCTCTGGGATCTTGGGTCTTCAGTGTGTCGTATTCCTTCCAGCCTGAGGACTAGTCATTCTAATTTCGGCCTCACCATCTGCTTTGCTTTTCTGTAATCTCTAAGTGGTGGATTTAGGATTATTCATTCAGTTATAGAGTTCTATACATTTCACCCACATCACTGGGGCTCTGGGGTTCAAGTTCTGGCATGAATACAAGGAGAGCTTGAATTCGTAAAAATCCAAAAGTGCCATCCGAAAATGTGAAATCAGCTATTTTCCTTGAGACACATGAGCTAAGGTAATGAAGAGATTATACCCGTGGTCACTTTCTGTGTTGAACTGAATTAATCCAGTTGTAGTAGCAAATGCCCAAAGAGAGAGATGGTGTTAAAGAGGTAAGATAATATATTTTAAATATTGAAATCTCCAACTGTCTTATTAAAATGTGTACTAATTGAATACATATGAGGGGTGGAGCCTACGTTTCTGTATCTCCAATAGCTTCCATGTGGCACTCATCCTTATGATCCCAGAAAGAGACCCCAGGATCATGCAGGACCAACTGTGCTTTCAGGAAATGGAAACAGCATAAAAAAATAGATACTGTTAATGACAATACAATACAAATACTTATGGAATGCTAGAATGAAGTTATCTGCAAGAAAGCATACACACTTTACGAAGGTCAAGGATAAGACACAAATGTCAACAAAAGACAGTTGACAAAGGAAAATCCTGTTTGCGTGACAAAAGGAAATGCCTGTCCCAGCTCATTCTTACTGAGTGTGGTATACTATAACTTTTAATTCTGAAGCAACTAGACTTCATTGTCAATATTCACTTCTATACACAAGACAAACTTTTGGATATTATCGGTACTTTCAATAGAAAGAACATAGGTGCTGTGGAAGGAAACCAATAACACATTCTTTGTAAGAGTTGCATTGTCCATAACAAGTTATTAATATACCATCATGTTTGTATCTGGTGGGCATAGCTTGTGACTCAGTATCCTTATGTGCAATACAATTTCAATTGGAGTTTCTGAGACTACAAGTAAAAAGGTTTATATTTTACATTTTAAGATGTATTTTTTAATGATGCATATACCTGTGTTGTTTGTGTGGAACAGTGTGTAGGTCTGTGTGTAGGTTCTCTTGGAGGCCACCGTGGGTATTAGATTCACTGAGCTGGAGTTACAGTTGGTTGTGAGTTTACTGTAGTTGGAGCTAAAAACCAAAATTAGGTCCTCTACAAGAGTAGAGCCATCACTCCAGCCCCAATTTTTATGTTGGGGAACCTTGCCATTAGGAAAGCAGTCCCCCATGACTGGATGGCTAAATGCAAAATGGGGGATTCCCTCTCTCAGTGGGGTTTCCTGTCTCTGCCTATCTTTGTCTAGAGAGTGTCTCTAAACACAGGTGGCTGGCCTTGTCTGACCTTGTCTGGCAAGTGACCTTGTACAGAGTTCTCTGCAAGACTGCATACATATCCCACTCTGGTTTCCCACCTGAATGATAATTAGGAGCTGTACTATAACCTGCTCACTTGATACCATGACCAATTAGCCCTTTCTACTCATATCCCTAACAAGGCCCTTATATACCATATCCCTGAAACAAAAAAGTAGACTGGTCTGGGTGCAGCAGTCTCCAGAGGTCATTCTGTCCATATTCAGGGCTATCTGAACCCTGGTCTTTGCCTCTGTCCCCTCTTCCCCTCAGGCTGGTGGCAAACAGCCTTCGGGAAGTAAGAGGGAGGCACATTTTTATTTATACTTTTATACTTAATAAAACCTTTTTTTTTATTTAGAAATAATTGCCTAACTCTAATTAACTCACAACTTCATCACACAGCTGGATTAAACAGAGAGTTTTAAAACACTAGGTTAAAATGCTGCCACTTGGGACTAGTTAGCTATAACTCAATGCCAGCCTCTCTGTGCTATCTATGTTTAACATAGCATAGTACTTAATCTCTTGGAAAAGGAAGTGTTCTATAAGGCAGCAGGTGACGGCGGTGCTCTGTCATTAGCTAATTGGTTTATTTTATGTTTGTCTTTTTCTCTAATTAAATAGATGCTGATATTAAAAATATAACATTGCCCGAGTTTTTCCATTGGCTCTGCTGGTCCTGGGGCTGGGAGACTGCTGCTTGATTATAATCCCCCTTACTCCAAAAGTTCATCATATTTTATCATTTGCTGTTCTGTTATGCTATGTTCCCCAATTACTCTTTGTATTTCTCTTTCCTTCTCTTGACAGGAGTGATGTTTGAATACATTTCTCTATAATTGTTGTGGTGTGGTATTAGGTAGAAGCCAGAAAACTCACCCTCTCACTTATAACCCAGCTATTAGCCTGTCCTGTGTAATTAACAGCCATTAGGAGCAGGTGTGCTTGAGATGTGTTTTCTTTTTTCCCTTTATGAAATGCCATCACACGGGCTGATGATTGTCATTAAATTTCTGGATTTTGTGTCCAAATGAGGACTGTAACTTTAAAGTGAGCTTCGTTCATGCATCTTGTCATACAATCCATCAGAGAATATAAAAACAGGAGATAGGAGGGCTTTCTCCCTTTGGTTTATAACTTAGTCTTCTATCATTTCAGTCTCAAGACCCAATGAACTTAAGTGCTAAGATATTTTCCTCCATTAGTTTAAAAGACTAGAAGAATATCAATTAGAATGATGGTAGAGGGAAAACAGTGGCTTATTATCCAAGCTTCTTGGGGGAAAACAGGAAAGGAACACCAATTTTCTTTCACTCTGGTGAACATGATGTGTCTTGGAGGTTTGATTTCAGATGTGTGTGTGTAGATCTCCTGAGTGTGAGCTATAACCGAGCTCTGATCATTCTCATACCAGCAGAGCCTTAGCTGCCCACTTTATTCTTTCCAAAGCAACAGAGGAGATATGGAGGACCAGTTCTCACTTTCAAGTTTTCCATGCTGCTTATAAATCAAACACATTTACATTACAATTGTGAGGAGATCTGAGTCTTTATCACTGAACCACATTTGGGGGCCGTATATTAAATATGCCTTCTACTCTATTCTACATCTGTGTCTCATTTCCTTTTTGCTATCTGCACGCATATACTCCTTTAAGATAAGGCATGCTTTTGTTCATGATAGTCTTAATTTAACAGGATATTAATTGTTAAACCTATCTACTGACTGAATCTTTAAAAGAGCCTAAGAGGATATTTTATGAAATGGCTAAATATATTCTTCATGCCAGTTAAGATCTCATTAGATTTAGTCTTCTTTGAGGAAGGTTTTTGCATGGTAGTATAGCCAGTGCATTCCCATAGCAACTGCACATGTGATTGTCTTGCACTAGGGCCAATGACCCTACATGGAGGGCTTCAGAAAGCCCAATCGTGCTCCCTATAGGCAGCATATTTGAGAAAGGAAATGATGAGTGACTACCCACCACTTATCAACTTTTTCTATAAATGTCTTCTGGAATGTCTCTACATTTAATAGGAAGAGAATCTGACTTTCAGTTCACAAACATTAATAAGCGTGGAGCATATCAGTAGCAAAAGAAAAAGATGTAAGTTATGTTACATTTAAATAGTCTAAGTAGGACTGAAGTCAAATGGAACACTTGTCAGCCAGCACAGAGCTCAGAAAATTCACAAGGTGTGGCAATACATTCACAGACATTGAACCGCATGTGAATCCCAGCTGAATAATAGCAGAGGATAATAGGAATATCATTCTTCTGGGCTTATTAAACATCAACTCTGATTCCAGGATGTCAGGTTCAGGAAGATGTCTTTCAGGTGTACTGAAGCCTATCTTTGCTCAGCTGGAAATGGTTTCGTTTGCTTTTTCCCACCTCTTAAGTGTAAAGGCAGAGGTCAAGTTGGAGGCAGATTTTTCAGAACCAATATCTAACAGCACACACGGTTCTTAACAAGAGGACAGTAGTGAATAGTTACGATGAAAAGATGTCCATTTCCTTAGAGACAGTGAATGGCCAGTGTTAATAGCATCACAGTGCCTCCATATTAGGGAACTGTTTACACTGCAGTGACTGACAGGTGCTCCTTAGAATCCATTCTGACCATTTTACTTGATAATGGTTAGTCAGTAGGATAAAAGATCATGTTTTCCATGTGCTTTGTTCCAGATAATAACCAGAATCTTAAGTATTATGTGGAAATAAGAGGAAATATTCCAGATTTGCCCTTGGTAGTACTTAGAAAAACACCCCCATGCCTTTGTTTTTCTTTAAGGCTCATGAAATGATATTTTACTGGACACAAGTATTAGTCAGTGTTAGAGGAAAATAATGGGTAGAATTAACATATGTTTGTATGTATATATGTATGTATGTACTTATGAATTCAACCTAAGAGTCTGAGAATGTTGTTATTTATTGCTTGATCTTTAAGGCTGGGTGCCTTTTCTTTTGGAGTAGTCCCACAGTGTCTGTCTCACCCTGGAGAATCTAAGAACCCAGTAATTGCTTAGACTGCAAGGCTGGGGGCCTGGGTAACCCAGATCAATCCTGAAGAGCTACTGGTCCTTAGTAAAAGATGGAAGCCTGAAGACGTTAATTCCGATCTCAGTACAGGAATTAGCAGCAGCAACAGGGCAAATCAAATTGGTGGCAAAATTGAAAGTGTTAAATGAATTAGAACTCTTTAAGATTTTACATAATGTATACTTCCAGTATTGGCAATAATGCAAAATTAAAATATCAAGTGTAGAGAATTATCAAAAATGACATTGTTGATTTTAAATAGTAAATAGACAGCTTTAGAAAGGAGAGAAAGAAAAAATACACGGGCATATGCAGACGTGTGTTACAGAGCTGGGTAATAGACACTTGCTCAGAGAAGTCTGGGCATCTGGCTGACCTGTGTGTCTATCAGCTTCACTCTGAGGTTTGCACCACAATGAATAACCGCTGGGTTTTGTTCAAGGCATGACTCAGAGGTGGATGTGTTCATTATGTGACACTGTCGTTTTAAACTTCTTGAACGATTTGAGCTGTCCCTGTCAGATTTGCCAGTGTTTCTATGCTGTGTGGAATATTTGTTACCCATTCTCTTGCATTCAAGTTTAGAATGCGAAATTGGTGAGAATTTGCTGAGTACCCAGCAACACCATTCTCTCCACATCTTCATATCCCACTATGTGCATAACTATTTTCAACACCACCCAGTTACTTCCCTGCCTTCTTCAAGCCAGTGTGACATGAACAGTTCCTGGCATTTCATGATCAAGAAGGAGTGCCAAGAAACGATCTTATACTGAACCGATTTTTATTGTTCGAACAAGACTATTGTCCCTCACAGCTCTGTTTCCTACTCCACCTATAGAGCCTTTGTGTCACACATACTATCATTTTGGCAATCAGACTCTGGATTTTAATCTTTGCTATTGTGACTCTCAGGAAATTAGACATCTGACATTTAGATCTTTAGAGATTTCAGCATTTAGAAAGATGGCATTCTGGACTGTGTCTTCAGGAGTATAGTCAATACCAGTTGAGGTTATACAATCAAAATTCATGTTTGAAAATCTAGGCAGTCATCTACTTCTGTTTTGCCCAACTAAGAGACACAGGGTCCAGCAGTCCTTATATAGCAGCAGTTGTTGGAACTTTACCCACTGGCAGTTCTGGATATATAAGCATATAAAGTAGTTATAAAAGCAAATGTTTATTTTTAATAAATCTTAAAGAAATGCATTTTAAAACAACTCTTTGGTACATATATAAATTTCTATTTATTAAAGATAAAAGCAAACTTGCATACTAATGGGAACAAGTGTCTTTATTTTCACATAAGGAACTAAATCTTGGAATTTGATTCGCAGCAGTCACCTTGAGTGGCTCACAATTTCCTGTAACAACAGTTCCAGGGGATCTGATGCCCTCCTCTGGCCTCTTCAATCACCTGCACACATATATATATGAACACACACACACACACACACACACCAGAAAGAGAGAGAGAGAGAGAGAGAGAGAGAGAGAGAGAGAGAGAGAGAGATTAAAATAATATTAATCTTTTAAAAAGGAACTAAATCTTGGTTGAATATTTGATACTGGAGGACCCAGAACAACTTTAAATGTTTTTTCAGAATTGATTGATATTTTTATTTCATATTTTTCAGTGCCGAGAGTGCTGCTTCATATAAGAATATAATAATAATGGCAGAAGCATGTTTAGCGATATCTCAGAAGTTATCTGAAGTTCTGCTCTGATCTCAAGCCACAACTCTTTTAATGATTCTTTTAAAAATGAAACTCAAGTCAATGACTCAAACAGAAAATTTTAAAAGCAAATATTCTGATACAGTATGAGCTAAAGATATGCTGATTTAATAGTTACACACTGAGGGATGATAACAGGAAAACACAAAATGTCTTTGCCTTCTGTAATTAAACCACCATGCTTCTGCAAGAGTAGAAAATGCAGTGTGTACAGTTGAAACACTAATTCATCATGTACAACAGCCTCAAATAAGAGCACAGTGCTTCAGGCAATATGCATGGGCAAGTGGAATGAATGCACAGTGCAAAGCATGCAAAGCATGCATGTGGTGTGTTTAGCAGAAAGGCTGCCATGAAGCTGTGGGACACCATATGGATAAGCCTGCCAGAAACACCTCAGATTCATCGTGTGTTGATTTTCTATTGGATTTAATTTCTGTGCATCAAGAAACCTCTTGCTTCGGATAATATTTTTTCCCAATTATGGTTTTGTGCAATGCCATGTGGGGATCCACAGTTTAAGATCAGAGGTAAAGGAGAAAACAAACACCTGCTATGCTTTTTCAATAGCATAGGTCTTTGAGTACCCATTCAGTAAACTACTTTACTCTTGAAACACAGCAGCAATCACCCCTTAAGTTCAAAGAAGAAAAGGGAAGTTATGGACGAGTGTTGTGCTGAAATGCAACATAGCACTTGAACATTTAAATTCAGGCCATTTTGATTAAAACAGATAAAAATAATAGTCATAAGAGTTAAATAGTATGTGTCTATGGTTTGTGTGTGTGTGTGTGTGTGTGTGTGTGTGTGTGTGTGTGCTTTGAGACATGGTTGCACTAGGCCCAGAACTTACTATGAAGTCCAGGCTCTATCAGTAGATCTGTGGTTTGGGCTATGTACCACACAGTATGTTAGGATCCCCATATGATTCCTGATATACTGTATTCTGTTACTGCATCTACTGTTAACACCACACTGAGGCCATTGTTGGATGTTCATCTTACAAAGGAGAGGACAGAGGAGCTATACACTACTCAAACTGGTATCCAAGAGCAGACGCCTTGGTGATGAGTCATCAAAGAGATTTCAAACGTCTCCCTCCATCACTTGCCATCCTGAGAATGGAGTCATTAAGTCATTTATTTTTCTGGGATATAAGCACTTTATCTTAAAGATGACAGTAACCTTGTATAGTCCTAGTTAGAATTACTTTGTTTGTGTAGATATATCTAAGATAAACCTTCTGAGGGAGTGGCAAAAAGCTATGCAAGTTTTATCAGTAAATAGAAGTTGAGCAATCAAGAAATAAATGAGACCAAGAAGTGCCTGTAACGTGATATGCAATCTGCCAGCCCTAGCTTGGACATTGCTGTGCCATGATCAGAGCACGTAGATCTGGCATTACTGCATGTGCATATTGCTTGTACATAAGATCAGGCCGTTTGACATATGGGCGGAGCACCAATACGGAATGGCTTCTGATTGGAGGAGACAGAGATTTAAGGGCAGGGAACGACGGTTGGCAGGCTTTTCGTACGTTAATGGTTCCTGAGTAAACTGTGTTGAGAAGAAGTTCCCGTGTCCGTTGTCTTCTGTCTGCTGGTCGGATCGGGAGGCGACAGTGGTAGAGGGTCAAGATCTCAGAACAAAGTCCTGCAGAACATAGACTAATTTCATGAATGAGACAAATGACTCTGCTTCACAAACATGAAAGGCAGAGCTTCACATTGCTAGTGTCCCACTGCTCTCTCTAGCTCAGTGTCCTTCAAAGGTCAAAGAAACGTTGCTTAGTCTCCACTTAGCTTCCTTGTTTGAACTTCCTGCCATGTCTGCTACTTCTGAGTTTGTCTGTTCACTCTGGTACTAAAACAAGAACATAAAAACAAGAGACCTGAAGCAGAGAGGAAGGGATAGACAACCAATGTACAAAGGATGAGGACAAGTAAATATGAGAAGCAAAGTTGTACCATGAAAAGAGTACTGCTGTTAGGAGCTAAGTGACCGTAGTCCAGTACTGAAATAGTAATGGAAGCAAACAGGCTAGGGATTCAGTTACATTCTATGAGAAGTTAAAAGAGTCCCTATGCTGACAGATGTCTAATGGTCCTTTGCTGACTCTCATATCCTTGGCAACTAATAAATTACAATGTCCATCTTTGAAAACCAAAAAGGGAACCATGAGAGGGATAGATTTTTAAGGAGTGGATTGGGGGTAGGGAGGTGGAATACCTATGAGATCAAGCAGAAGGGGAGACTATTAGTGGAACAAACCACTGAGGGTAATGTTGACTACAAGATGGAAATGGTGGAAGGAGATGAATCAGAAGAAACTATAATCACACACACACACACACACACACACACACACACACGCACGCACACGCACGCACACACATGCACACGAACACACACATGTACACATACACACACACACACACCATAGGGAAACCCATTACCCCCAATTTATTTACCATATAAAAATATGTAATGTCATGGATAACTTTAATTTTATTCCTAATATTAAACTTCAAAAATCTCCCAATTTACTATAGTACCAAAATAAATAAATAAATAAACTTGAGCACATCAGGTCATTCACAGAACCTCAAGCTATGTGACTTCAGTTACTAAATAAAGATACTGGCTTTATCTTGCTTATGCTGATGCCCAGAAGGGTTCCTAAGGATTATATTTAGAAACTTTAAAATCCATAATGTTAAGACAGGGATCTCCTGTCTTCTCCAAAGAACTCTTTCCATTCACAATGCAGTTACTTATTCAGCTCCACTCACCTGGAGCAAAAGTGCACTGCAAGTGTACAAGTAACAGAAAAGAACAGGCCCTTCAATGTTCTGTTCAGCTCTAGACAGTACTGAACAATAAATTCATACTTACTGTACATGCATTTTATAGATTCTGGACAAACATCAAATAAAATAGAACTGATGGCATTGTTTTATGGAAGGCCACCTCAGAATACTTCATCAATGAACAAGCTCAGATTTGCAGTCATTTAATAACCCTTGTCATTTCACTTCAAGAGCTAGTAATTCCTAGTTAAATCAGGTATGCAGGGCCTAGCCATGACATGTATGGCTTTTGACCTGATCTGACTGTGGCAGTAAAGAATGGATAAAAGACAGATACAAGTAACATAAAGCTGGGGTTGGGTGGTCCACGCTCTGGGATGGATATGTACCAGCACCAACAGCCCAGAAACACATTTAGTTTATTATATAGAGACGGAACTAGAAGGGGAGTTAGATAATCACAGCAGAAGGTCTCTTTAATGGAGCAGCCTCAGGCTGCAGTCATCCCGAAGGGGGAAGCTGTGGTTTCCAAGTTCCATACATACTGATTTTAGCTAAAGGTCAATTGTTTCTTCACATCCATACTTGGACCAGAGGGAGGGCTTGCCTTCATTCTCACAGTCTGAGACATTGGTGTCTCTAACATGGCCATGTTCCTGCCAACAATCATATTCACTCATGGTTTTGATTTTTTTTTTTTTTTTTTTTTTTTTTTTTTTTTTTTTTTTTTTTTTTTTTGGTTTTTTCGAGACAGGGTTTCTCTGTGTAGCCCGGGCTGTCCTGGAACTCACTCTGTAGACCAGGCTGGCCTCGAACTCAGAAATCCGCCTGCCTCTGCCTCCCAAGTGCTGGGATTAAAGGCGTGCACCACCACCGCCCGGCTTCACTCATGGTTTTAATCTGCTCCCCATAGGAATTTATGGTAACCCCTACTCTCTCAGTCAGGGTTTCTATTCCTGAATAAAACATCATGACCAAGAAAAAAGTTGGGGAGGAAAGGGCTTATTCTGATTACACTTCCACATTGCTGTTCATCACCAAAGGAAGTCAGGACTGGAACTCATAGAGGGTAAAAATCTGAAGGCAGGAACTGTTGTAGAAGCTATGGAGGGATGTTACTTACTGGCTTATTTCCCCCTGGCTTGCTCAGCTTGCTTTCTTATAGAACCCAGGACTACCAGCCCAGGAATGGCACCACCCAAAATGGGCCCTCCCACCCTTGATCACTAATTGAGAAAATGCCTTACAGCTGGATCTCATGAAGGCATTTCCTCAAGGGAGGCTCCTTTCTCTGTGGTAACTCCAGCTCGTGTCAAGTTGACATAGAAAACCAGCCAGTTACACCTACTTAATGGGCTAGCTCATAAGGACAACTACAAGGAGCAAGAACTGGGAGAATTGACACTTGACTTCTTAGAGGACATGAAGGGGACCATGGCATGCTCCACAGAGGAGCCTATACTATTTCATCCTCCTACCTGGGTCTGAACAGGACTTCAATCAAGCCATGCTACTTTCTAGAACCTTGTAAGGGGCAGAGAAAGAGGGGAAACACGAACGCCTTCTGGCAGAGTGGGAGGGTAGAGTATCAGCTGCCTTAGGAAAATACCTTACATAGTTTTCCAGGTACCACAAGGAATCACAGAGCAAGACCTAGAAAAAGGGAAAGGGTCTCAAGTGTCCATCTCTGCTTAGAAGTGCTTACTCTGTCTGAAATCACCTTACTCCTTACCTTGAAGCTTTCTGAGGGCCAAAGCTGGATTCTCATTTTATCTGACTGCTTCTCAGTGCTAGATTAAAATGGGAGCTCAAAGTAGCAATATGCAACCTAAGTAGATGCTCAAGTTAGTTTTGTTTTTTAAAAAATAACAACAGTCTGAACATGTGTGACCAAGTTGTTCTGAGAACATTTTCTTTTCTCTTGGGAATATGAGGCATGTTTAAGTCCGTGTTGGGGTTCCACAGGCACTGTGGGCTTCTCCCAAACATCTGAATTTTCATGTTCTTAGCAGATAATGGAAGTCCAGTTGTCCAAATGATGGGTTGAGCTTCTAGTGTCTGTCAGTCCTTTTGAGTTTACTGACTAAATCATGGGCAGGTGAGGAGGGATGTTATGTTGTGGTTTGAATTTTCATTTTCCTGATGGCTGCTTGTCTTGTGCATCTGAAATCAGTAGCCACTCACACACCTTCTTTATGTCTGTTGAAATCATTTGTCCATATTTATTAGATTGTCTTTATTATTAATGAGTTGCTAGAATTTATTTGGGTCACAAGTTATATCTCCAGTGTGAGATATAAAATACAAGATATGCAGATATTTTTTTCCTTTGGAACTTAAAAAAAAAATCTTATTGTCACATGTACTGTGCATAATATTTGTGACTAGGAATATGTGCCATGGAGTGGATGTGGAGGTCTGAGGACAACTGTGTAGAGCTTCTTTCTTTCACCTTTATGTCGGATCCAGGAATCAAACTCAAGTCTCTGAGCTCATGCAGAAAGCACTTGAACCTAATGAGCCATCTCACAAACCCTTTCTTTGTATGATGCTTGATATTCAGCCAGAGACTTGGGTATTCTAACCAAGTGTTCTATGGCTGAGTTCCCTTGTCATTTCATTTTCTTTTGGTCTTTCAAAGAGCTAATGTTCTCAAGTTTGCGAGAATCTAACTACCCAGTTTTTTCTCTTACAGTTGTTGTTTATTTTTACTGGAACTGAAACATATTTGCTTACCCTGAAACTACAAGTATTTTATGCTATTTTCTTCTAGATATTTTGTACTTTCAACTAATTTCAGCCTTTGAAATTTAGTTGCCTTTCAGCTTAATTACTTTTTGAAGTGTGAGGTAAGACCGGTGTTCATTTTCCCTATACTCAAGCTATTCCAATACCACTTGTGAAAGGAACATCTTTCCACATTGAACTGCCTTGACACTGTGTCAAAATTTAATTTAGTATGAATGTGTGGGCTTCTCTTCCTCAGCTCCTATCCTCTTCCTCTCATTTTATTCTAAATCAAACTCTTCTACTTACTACTGTTTTATAAAAAACTAACAGTTTATGATGGTTCGTATCTTGCAATATCCTTCAATGATAAACTTATCCTTGATACTCTCTAAAAATTGTGTGTGGTCAATTCACCGGGGGCTGTGCCATTAAAGAACACTAAGGGACACAAAGATGGATGGGTAGAGAAGGGGCTGTGGATCTGGGAAGAATGTCGCTGTAGGTGACTATGATTGAACACATTGTATGAAATTCTCAAAAAAATGTGTGTGCATTTGTGTGTGCTTGTGTGTGTGTGTTGCATGTATACATGTGTTAGCCTATGCTTACTTAATTTGGATGGCAGAAGTTGACATTGGGCATCTCCCTCTGTGGCTTCCTTAGCCCCCATTTCTGAAAAGTATCCCTTACTGAACTAGGTCCCCCTTGTGGCTGGACTAGACAAACTACAAGTCCTTAGGGTACAAGATGTCTCTGTCTTCCCAGAGCTGGGGCTGCAGAGACTTTATGTGACTACTAAGGATATGCACTCGTGTTTTTATTCTTGCACAGAAAGCACTTTACTCACTGAACTATTTTCCCAGCCTTGATTTGTATAATTTCTATTCATTTGAATTTCCATGTACTTTTGACAAAATTTTCAAATAGCTCATTGTATTATGGGTGTCTGGAGATAGCAAAATCTATTTTCAACTCTATTATCTATCTATCAATCATCTATATGTTTATCTATTATTTACATTTATATATTATCTTTTATCTGTCCTATCTATCTATCTATCTATCTATCTATCATCTAGCTATCTCATCTCCACTAATCTCTAGTGAGTGTGTATATCAAGGGGCTGGTATAATTCCTGAAACCCAGAAGACTATTCTAGTTTTCTTTCTATTGTTATGATAAACACCATGACCAAAAGTACTTTGAGGAGGAGTGGGTTTGGCTTAAACTTCCATGTCATGGTGTATCATTAAGGGAAGTTAGGGCAGGACCTCACAGAGAAACCTGGAGGTAGGAACTGAAGCAAAGACCATGGAAAAATGCTGTTTTCTGTCTTTGCTTCCTATGTCTCACTGAACCCCAGCTCATCTGCCTCTGGGTTACACTGTGAATAATGGCCTGTCCCCTCCTATATCAATCGTTAATTAAGAAATTGTAATTTCAGGCAGGAATCTAAATTTTAGGCTAGAACAAAGAAGTGGGCTTCAGACATGAACATGACTTTGGGCTAGGACAGGGAAGTAGGCTCAGATATTTTGCTCATCCTGATAAGCCCTTAGAAACAGTGATCATGGGAGTGATCACCAGACTTTGTTTATTACCTTGCTCGTTCTTTGACTATTTGTGTTTATTGTCTTGTTTGTTCCTTGACTATGTGCATCTATTGTATTGCTAGTTCCTCAATCTAGAACTGACCTTAATACTTAATACTTGCATGTGATTAAAATGGTGTAAAAGCAAAACTAACTAACTAACTAACTAAATAAATAAATAAATAAATAAATAAATAAATAAGAAATTGGCTCAATAAAATTGCCTACAGGTTAATCTAACTTTGGAAATATTTTCTCAGTTGAGGTTTTCCTCTCCTCAGATGACCCTAATTTGTGTCAAGTTGACAAAACTAAAGAGGACATCTGTGAACCAAGGATGTCAATGTTCAAGGCAAATAGAGAGACAGGGAGGAGGGGAGGAGGGAGAGGTTGAAGGATACAGAGAAGGAGAGGGAGAAGGAGAGGGAGATGATTATTCTTTTTTTTTTTTCTTGTCCTGACACAGTAGACTTGATGGTGCCCAGTGATAAGGACAGAGGTGGGTGTTAGTCATTGATTCAAATGCTAATGTAGGCAAGAAATGTCTTCACAAACTCACTAGAAAGATATTTCACCAGCTTTTTGAGTATCTGTTAACCTAGTCAAGTTGACTCATCAAATCAGCTATGTAAGTATGTGGAATTTGTGGATGAATTTAGGGTAATTTGACATGTAACAGTATTGAATATTCCAATCTACAAACACAACATATCATTCTTCTTTACTTTATGTTTGTTTTCTTCAATAATGCATCACTCTTTTCAGTATGGAGACTTACATTCATTGTGGAACATTTTGTGATTTTCTATTATAAATGAATAGACTTACAAATTTAACTTTCCCTTTTGGCTAATATAAAAAGCATTGATTTCTGTGTATTAACCTTATACTTATTATCCTGTACCCATCAGAGAGTTTTTAGTCCTCACTTCGAATTGGTTCAATTACAAACACCTTGGTAACTGGTTCCTACCTTTGGTGAAAAAGCACAGCACTTCACAGTATGCATTCATTGGTAATTGCTGCTCACTTTTTCCTAATTTTAATTACCATTTCAATAGTAATTGTTGGTGCATTCATTTGGATTTTCCACATGAACAACCACCGTGCCCTCTATTAATAGAGACAATCTTACTTGTTCTCCGATGGCTCTGCCTTTTATCTTACTTTCTTAACCCAAAACTCTAATACAATGTTGAAAAGGTAAAACAAAAGGTGTCCTGGCTCTCTTTACAATTTTATGGGAGGAGATTTCATATTTTCCTCATAAAATATATTAGCTTCAGGGTTGTTTTGTAAATGTCCTTTATTAGATTGAAGAACTTACCCAGTGCTTGTAATTTTCTGGCAATATCCTAAATGTGTATTGTATCTGAGCAAATACCTTTTTTGTTCCTATTAAAATGGTGGTATAGTTTCCTCATTTTATTCTGTTAGTAAGGTGAATTGATTGATGGCTTCCCCTTAATCAATCAATCATCTATGTATTTCTTAGATGAATTATACCCAATTGTGAAGTGTTCTTGTGAGTATTGACTTGCTAATGTTTTTAAGGATTTTTTGTGTTAATGTATCTATAATAATTATTATTCATTTTGTCTTTGTCAAGTTTTGATATTAAGGATCTTCTGAGTTCTCAAGTGTGATATGAAAATTTTTCCCATTAATTCATTTATTTCCTCACTTGACATTTCAAAATCAGCCTTCTCCCCTTCCAGTCTCCCACTCATACAGCCCCTCCCTGCATTCTCCCCTTTCCTTCACCTCTTAGAAGGGGGAGTATCACCCTGGGTGCCAACCCATCCTAGCACCTCAAGTTACTGCAAGACTGGGCATATCCTCTTCCACTAAGGCCAGAAAAGGCAGCACAGTTAGGGGAACAGGAACCGTGGGCAGGCAATAGAGTCAGGGTGAACCCTGTTCCAGTTTTGGGGGACCCTCATGACGACCAAGCTGCACATCTGCTACATATGTGCAATGGGGCCTAGGTCCAGCCTTTGTATGTTGCTTGGTTGTTAGTTCAGTCTCAGGGAGCCCTCAAGAATTCAGGTTAGTCGACTCTGTTGGACTTTTGTGGAGTCCCTATACCCTCCAGGTTCCTCAATCCTTCTCCCAAATCTTCCACAAGACTTCCTGAGCTCTGGCCAATGTTTGACTGTGGGTCTCTGCATCTGCTGCTGGGGGGAGCCTCTCAGAGGGCAGTTATGTTAGGTTTCCTATCTGCTAACATAACAGAGTATCATTAATAGTGCCATGGATTGGTTCTTGCCCATGGGATGGATCTCAATTTCGACTGGTCATTGGTTGACCATTCCCTCAGTCTCTGTTCCATCCTTGTCCCTTCACTTCTTGTAGGCAGAACAAATTTTGGGTCGAAAGTTTTGTGGGTGGGTTGGTGGGTATGACAGATTTTTTTTACTCCTCTATTTCCTGTATATGATTGGCAACTTTCCCCTTAAGTAATTTATAGAATTTTGAGATGAAGCCATATGTGCATTTTTGACAGATTTTTTTTATAATGAATTGAGTTTAGTTAATAGATAGAAGTCTATTCATGTCTTCTGCCTTATCTTCTATTAGTTTAGGTAATGTGGTAGACTACTGTTTTCTGAGTGTACTAAGTATCATTATTCTCAGAAGAGCTGTGACTACTTTTAAGTGACCCTCAAGATAGGGTCTATTGACATTTCCATGTAGGAGAAAGATAGCAGGATTTCAGTTGCTCCCTCCTGACTTCCCACCCAGCTGTATGCAATGCAGCCCTAATGGCATATGTTCTACTGCTCTTGGGAGGGACTAGAGCATATCAACTGTGGGGGAATAACTGAAGGGGGAGGCTCCATCTATGAAGCTATGGGGAAGTTGTCATCTATGCGTAAGTGAGACTTTCAGTGATGCATCTGCTTTGGGGTCATGTAGGCAGCCGTGTTTACAGTTGCAAAGTCGTATGACTAGCATCTGACAATGTAAGCAGCTGGCTTCCAGAGTGGCCAGCTCAGCTAAACTGGTAAACAAGTCCTTTGTGCATGCGTCAGCCTCGTGCCCCTCCCGAGCGGGCTTATGCTAATGAGGTATTGGCAGCTGAACCTATCCTGAGAGAACACATCACCCAGCCCGCCTTGGGCAGATATATAAGCAGCTCATTTCTGCTGCTTGAAAGCGGAGCCCAGCCCAGCCCCTTCCTGATCTAGGTCCTCAGACATACATCCCCATCCTACGTCCTGGTCCGGGTCCCCGTCCCTAAGTCAAGAGTCGTTCCTGGAATAAAGCTGACTGAGAAGGATCCGACCGTGTCGTGTCTTACTTGCTGGCCAAGGCGGACGCGACAGGGTCACCCATGCTTCTACAAGTAAGCTTGATAAACTTACTGGTTCCCCAAAATTAGACTTTGGAAGAATCATATTTTTGTTTCTGTGGGACCACGAAAGGATAGCATGGTTTCTGGTCGAGCAATGGCTAGAGATGACTGGAGACCCAACACGTATCCCTGCAAGGGACAGCATGCATTTCGCCAAGCTTCAAGACTCCAGGCTCCAGACAGGAGGCCTAAGATCTCCATTGATCCGTGCCTTTCAGTCATGTAGGGCAATGCCCCTACTAACCCCTCCACAGGTAGAGGGCATGACTACAGGCCTCAGAGCCTCAAGAGATCTCCATATAATGATTTACCTAAAGGCCAGAGGGCATAGCCAATTAAGCATTCCTTCCCAGATCCTCCTCCTTACAAAAGATATTTAAATTCAGGCCCACCCTGAGGACACCGGTTTAGCTTCATCCACTTTCCTCCATGACAGTGGACTTCCTTGTGTCTTTGCTCTCTCCCCCCTCCCCCCCCCCCGTGGAGAACCATAGAGGGGGCCTTCAATCAATGAGCCCCTGCCTAATCTCCCATGGAGGACCTCTCTGTATTCCAGCCACAGAAGCCTGCCAACTCAAGCAAGCTAGCCGAGCCAGCCAAGACCCAGCCAAGCAAGTCCCCTCGACCAAGAGTCTCACTACCCTGCTTCTCCCTCTCGCCCCTCTCGGCTGCAAGCTGATCCAACCCATATGCTCCTGCATCACCAGTCCTTCTGTAGCTCCCAGTGGTACCTGGGAGCCCAAGCACAGAGACCAGCCAGTCTCCATCTAGCTGCTTTGGCTCGCAGACCCCTGAGAGCTCTGCTCCTGCGGGGTCACAGGCTGAGATCTCCCCACACCCAGGTGGAGTCCGCCAGCTTCTCATAGCCCGACATCTATCTGCCCTGCTCTGCGTGGAGTGAACTCAGTCAAATTCCTGCGCTTCTGCTCCCAAGCTGTGGTTCCAGCCATCTGGGGACCAGACATGCAGGATCTACAACTAAGCCCAACAGAACCCATGCCCATGCGTGGGCACCACAGATCCACAGGTTTCCTGTTGGTGCCCCATTTGAAGGCAGAAATGTTTGTTCACGTGTCCTTAGGAAAACATCACAACAACAAGTTGGTAGAAATTTCAAGGAATCTGCTTTGATTCCTTTCTAGGTAGTGGAATTTGTTACCCCAGAGTTATTAATAGTCTTTTCATTTAAAATTTGTAAGGATCTGCAATGAAGAGCTTTCATTCTTGATACTGTATTAATAATTTATGGTACTTAAATTCTTCTGTCCTTAGACTGAGGCTTGTTTTTGTTTTTTTTTTTTTTTTTTTTTTTCAGTTTTATGGCTCTTTTATCAAAACAAGTTTTTTGCCTTGAACAAAAATTTCTATTTCTGTTGGCTCCCCATTTTTATTGATTAGGGAATTGCTAAGTTTTATTTTTTTATTTTTAGAGCTATTCGAAAGATGTCACAAAGCTGGGAAGTCACTAGTTTTACTCTATGTTCCTTGCCCCTCAGTCATCAACACCCTCACCCCAGAAAAGCCTACACTGGTTGTATTGACATCTCTCATTATCACCCCAAATCCATAGTTTATATTGATCCATTTTTCAGGTGTGATAAACATTGACATGAGCCCATGTATACTCTATGTTCCATTTACTTATGCCTCCATCCACACTTCCATTCACATTTCACACAACCAAAGGCACAGTGAGTGCCGAATCACAAATTACTAAATCATTCTTGTGATCCATTACACCCATACATAAGCACAGTCAAGAAAAATATTCATAATTATACATATATAATCAAATATATTATGCTTACCATAATTTGGAATGAAGATTATTATATCAATTAAGAATGAAAAAAAAAAAAAAACTTCGCCTTTTTTTATTGCTATGAAGGAACACCATGATCAAAAGCAAGTCCAGGAAGAAAGGATTTATCTGGCTTTCATATCACATTGCATCATCAAAGGAACTCAAGTCAAGAACTCAAAGACTGCATGAACCAGGAGGCAGGAGCTGAACAGGGAGAGGCCTTGAGGTAGTGCTGCTTACTGGCTTGCTTTTTATGGCCTGGTCAGCCTTCTTTCTTGTAGCACCCAGGATAAGAAGCACGACTAACAATGGGCTGCGCTCCTTGCCCCCTTCAATCACTACCTAAGAAAATGACCTAGAAACTTGCCTACAACCTGATCTTATGGAGGGATTTTCTCCATTGAGGTTCCCTTCTCTCTGATGATATACCTTATATTAAGTTGACATAAAACTACCCAGCACACCTTCATTTGTTTATTCTCTGAAGCTCTCCCCACCCCTACCCACCAAGCACATCCTTCCCAATATACTTTGCTTCTCTGAAGAACACTTCTTGGAATATTCCAGGTAAGGTCACCATACTAGGAACACATTTCCAACATTCTCTCTTGTGTAAGTCAGGGTTGAGTTACCTTTCACTTTGAAGGTTCAACGTCAAGGAGTGCAGATTGTACTTCTCCCTCTCAATACTAAGTCCTTCACTGCCCTTTTCCAGAATGTAGCTGTGATTCTTGCTCCTCTATGAATAAAGTGTTTTGTTCCTGTCCTTCCTTGGGATTTTTTTCCCTTATTGTTGATGTTTAGGAGAATAAGCTCAATTTCACCCAGGGTAGGCTTGTTTTGTTTAGTTTGTTTTGCATTTACTCCTCTTTGTGTTCTTTGATCTTCCTTCATCTGAGACTTGATGTTTCATGATATTTGGGTGTAAATTCTTAACTTTATTGATTCAAATAACTTGTGTTCCTTTCTGTCTTTTATCTCCTAATTCCCATGAAAATTATGCCTTTTGTCATGGTCCCACAGTTTCTGAATATTCCTTTCTGTTTTTCCTTTGAGTCTTTTTAGAATTTCTTTTCAGTTTCCAAATTTTCATTGAGGTTTCTCGAAGCTTGGACTTTTTCTATTCTGCCATGTTTGAACTATGAGAATGTCACAGAAACAATCCTCGTGTCTGTTACAGGTTCCATTTGCTTTTGTCTTCTCATTAGTTTCCAGCACTTATTTTTGCTGTGTACTTTATCACAACAGCCCTGAGACCTTTTGTTGCTTTGATAAAATGTGACCAAAAGCAACTTGTGTAGAGACAGCACATCTTCATCCACATGTAGGAAACAGAGAGTGAAATAGAAGAGGGGCAAGGCTATAAGCTTTTAAAGGCCATCTTGGGGACACCCTTCCGGCTGGAAGTCTCCACAGCCCAAAGCTTCATAGCCTCCTTAAACAACACTACAAACTGGGGACTAAGTGTTCAAATATGTTAGCCTGCAGGGGCTGTGTCTCATTTACACCACCACAGGGTAGTTTACATTTCCAGATTGCAACATTCTAACATCCCTGACATGAGTAACTCTGATGCATGCCCTGTCTATTACTTATTGTTGTTGTGCTCTTTGGGATTTTTGTTGTTGTTAGTGGGTTTTGGTTGGTTTTTTTTTTTGGGGGGGGGTTGTTTGTTTGTTTTGTTTCTTTTTAGTATGCCCTCATCATGGCAAGGCAAGACAAGACAAGACAAGACAAGACAAGATATATTTGAGGAACAGTTTAGATAGCTCACATTGTGGTAGAAGGCTGTAAGGGAGGGAAACATTCTGTAGTCTTGTGCTGAAGTCTTAGTCCTCTAATGAGCCTGGGACTCTGCATGAAATATCACATGTGCTCTGTAGGTTCTACCCCCCATATTAGTTGAGCCTTGACTGGTAAAATCGGATTGAACTGTGTGCTTTCTTTCTTCCAATAGAAGGATTGGAGAACCTGGAAAAGGATACTTGTCTATTCTCTGAGGAGTAAACTTTTCTTCTCACTTGTTTGGGAGTTATTTTCCTTTGCCTCATTTGGACATAATCATGCTAGCTTACTTAAAGGTCCTTCCTGATTAACTGAACATCTGGCATGTCTTGCGACATGCATCCATCTATCACCTTTGATGAGTAATGCTTCCTTATGTGCTGTTTTTAACTGCTG